>JZKD02S2408613.1:338602-368702 GCA_000966675.3 Picea glauca
CAGAAAGAAGTCAACAATCAAGAGGAAATTGGAGAAAGACTTATGACACTTTGCAGAAGGAAATAAGGATGCAGACATAAGCATGGACACTGTTAGATGGAGGGAGCCGATTGTATATTTCCAAAATAAGAGCATGCATTCATACATGAAGCAAGGATTAGGAGGGAGATAATCCTATGATCCATTGAATATTATGAAGCATACATCCATGGTAACATCCATGAAAAGAAGTACATGTTCAGTTTGACTTTAGAAGAAGCCTTCTTCAAAAAGAAGCCTTAAAGTATCCCTGGTTGTCCATCCACATCCATGATCCTATGATGAAATAAATAAGTGGAATTTTTAGGGCATGGAATCTATATAAAACTCCATGGACCCAAGAGCTAAAGAGAAACACGAGGAAGAACATGAATATTCCAAGAAAGAAAGAAAATCCAGAACAAGCAGTCATTGTATTGAGAATCACAAGACTACTAGCCTGATATGAACTCAGTAAAAGAAATCAAGTAGAGGAACTGAAAGTTGTGATGAAGAACAATGTATGGAAGACTAATAAGTGTAAGTATTGCGAGATCCATAACTAGAGGTTCTCCCAGATGGAGGGAGAAGACTATGATGATTGTTTGTTCTAGTAAACCAGACATACCTCTTCATGATCCATTATATCATCCACAATATCCATGGTTTGGAGTTTACATCATATGAATGCAAAGACTGTTCTCCAAAATAAATGAACAAAGATCGTATGTAGAGAAACCTCAAGGCTTTGAGGTATACTATAAAGAGAACCTTGGATGCAGATGGAAGAAGTTTTTGTGTGGATTCAAACAACTTGGTGCAAATTCTCTCATGCACAACAGAAGCATGGTGAAAACCTTCTATGATAAAGATCAAAATGGTTACTCAGAAGTCCAGGATGATGGATTACTAATCCATGACAAACTCTCATGATGACAGAAGAAGTGCCACATGGATATGTTCCAGTTTGAGACTTGCCACGATGTTATGAGCTAGCAGGAAACAAAAGAGCTGAATTCAACTATGATATACTGTAATGATCAGAGATATATGAAGCCTTTAGAAAACCAGTGTTCCAAAAATACCAAAGTACATTGAGATCAAGCATTACATTCTCCATGATGAAGTCCAGGAAATAGAAAATAGTTCTCCAATATATGTCTCCACAGATGAGTAGATAAGTAGATATTTTGGTAAAGCCTCTATCTAAGATGAAGGAGTTTGCGTACTCAAGATGCAGCTCATGGAGACGACTTCCGTATTGAACAAGGAAGAGATGACTCCCAGGTTGGGAGGGAGCACTGATGTGTTACTGATTTATGGACAATCATTTTTAAGTTCAAAAAATAGTCTAGGATGAGAAGTTCCTTTCTAGTTTGGAAAGTGGTTTGAGATTTCTGATGAACAGGCATTTTCCAGTTCGAAAAATGGTCCAGATTGAACGATCATTTTCCTAATGAAAATGGTTCGATGGATTGCTTATGTATCATAGACAATGATTCCCCTTGTGGTTAACATGGGGAATGGTCTAGGACAATCTCTCTTCTTTAAGGTCACTCTCAGTAGTGGTCAAGAAGACTGGTCCACCTCGCCGGACAACCATTCCTTCGAAGCTCACAGTTGTGAGTAGTTTCGAAGAATGGTCCGTTTTGAAGGTTGGTGCAGGACAATCATTTCCTTAGGAAATGGTCCGGACAGTCATTCCCTAGGGAAGATTCATTCTCTCTAGGTTGCACTTTGTTTAGTGCTAGAGGAATGGCCCAAATAGTTGAATGGTCGAGGTTCAACAATCAGGGACATGCATTCCCTAGGGAAGATTCATTCTTTCCAGGTTGCACTTTGTTTAGTGTTGGAGGAATGGCCCAGATAGGTGAATGGTCTAGGCTTAGAAATCGGGACAATTATTCTTCCTTGATTGAGAAGAATAGTGCAAATAGCTCATCATTGATGTTTTACTCTCTAAGTGAAGATGCTCTTCCTGATCTCATAGATGTGAGTGGAAGAATGGCCCAGATGATTCAATTTATATCATAACAATTTTTTTTGTGCAGGTTGATGATATGATCATTATGGAGACTGTATGTCTTCGGACAATTGATGTATACTACTGTGGTGGATGTGTTCCACTGATTGTGACTATATTTCACTAATAAAGTATCCGTGTGCTACTTGGTGTGGCAGTGTACCATTGGATTGTAGTTGTGTACTACTATGGATAGACACAGTTGTGTTCTATTGAATGACATTATTCCAATTTCCCTGAAATCTATCAGTAGTGTTGGAAATGATTATCAACTAAATGGATGATCAATGGACAGAGATTCCCCAGATGGAAAATGGTCCAGGACATTTATTCTTCTAGGACATATGTCCGGATTAGAAGAATGGATCTTATGTCACTCTGTGGAGTGAGTGACTTATCCAACATCATGTTTGGTTACTCATATGGAGCATGGTTTTGAGAGATGATGCAACTGATGACACTGATAGTAATGATGGTGCTCATGATCTAATCATGAGTTAGTCTATACAACTATGTTGATGAGACTAGGTAAATGGTATGTTTTTTCTCAAGACCATTACCTTCAATACCTCCCTAGATAGGAGGGAGTGTTGATATTGTGGTAGCTACTAGAGGTATTTACCTCCACGTGTAAACCTGACGAGAATAGAATATTCTGGGAAGTAAGAAGAAACACTAATTAATTGGTTAATAACCTTAGAAGACAAGTCGGCTCAAGATAATGACTTGTATTAGGTTATTAGCCTCCAATAGAAGAAGTCGGCTAAAGGAAATATTATATATTAAGAATTAGTACCCAGAATGAGAAGTCGGCCCAGGCAGTCTGCTAGAATTAGTATAAATACAAGAGGCCAGTCTTCATTCTGGCCAGTATTCTCAGAACTGCAGCAACACCACTTGTGCGCATTGCAGTTGGCCAGTTTGTGCACAAGTTTGGAGGAGAGATGCCATTGCAGATAGCAGATTTCAGTTTTGGACTCTCTCTTAGTTATGGTTTGGACTCTCTAATCAACTCTTGTTACTATTGTTTGGTGCGCTATCCTTGGAGAGAGGTGCGCTATCTTGTTTGGCTATCTAGCCTAGGGTTTGCTTCCAAAATGATTCTCGGTCAAGTTTAAGATGCTCGGGGGTGGCTTCGGCCTATGGTTGGATGACAATAGTGATATTGTCTATGGTTAAACAAGCACATCCATCATATTCTAACAAGAATAAATTACAAGGAGACATTTTCTCCTGTGGCGAGATACAATTCAATTAGAGCTATACTTTCAATAGATGCAGTAAAGAAGTGGAAGGTACACCAGATGGATGTGAAGACAACTTTTCTAAATGGTGTAATAGAAGAAGAAGTGTATGTGGATCAGCCACAAGGTTTTGAGACACATGTGTGTAGATTTAAGAAATCCTTCTATGGGTTAAAGCAAGCACCTAGAGCATGCTACAGTAGAATTGACAACTTCCTGATGAGCTTGGGATTTACCAAGAGTAAATCAAATTCCAACCTGTAATTCAAGGTTGTGGATGGTGGACCATTGATACTACTGTTGTATGTGGATGAATTGTTTCTAACATGAGATAAGATGTTCATCACTGAGAGTAAGAGGAAGCTTGTTGTAGAGTTCAAGATGAAATACCTAGGCATGATGCATTATTTCTTAGGTCTAGAGGTATGGAAGAGACTGAGTGAGATTTTCTTTAGCCAAGGAAAATATGTTGTTGAGATTCTGAAGAGATTTAGAATGATGGATTACAAGGCCATGCCTACATCGATGGTGACAAACCTGAAGTTGTTGAGTGATACATATTTAGAAATAGTGCATGCCACCATGTATAGACAAATGATTGGTTCATTGATGTAATTAACGAACACAAGGCCAGATATATGTTTTGCAGTGAACACATTGAGTCCGTATATGGTTGAGTCAATAAGTGTTCACTTGGTTGCAACAAAACATGTGATGAGGTACCTGATGGGTACAATTGATTATGGAATCAAATATGCTTCAGATTGTGATATAAGCCTGCAAGGATTTATTGATTCATATTGGGATGGTAGTGTTGCATACCAGAAGATTACATATGGATGTTTCTTCCGTATGGGATCAACTATGATCTCACGGTTCAACATGAAGCGACTAGTGTGGTGCTCATTACAGTTGAAGCATAGAATATAACAAATTGTTCAGCTAACAGAGAAGCAGTGTGGCTTCGAAATCTGCTTGCATGATTGTTTGATCTTGAGTTAGAGGCGACTTGTATCTAGTGTGACAACCAGAGTTGTGTGAAGTTGATAGAGAACCCAATATTCCATGAAAATTCCAAGCATATCGAGATCAGGTACCATTATATCAGAGATATGGTATAGAGGGGAGCAATGAAGCTCCAGCATGTTGCTACATATGAGCAGATAGCTGATGTGTTGAACAAGCCTGTATCGAGAGTGAAGTTTGTGTACTTTAGAGACAAGCTTGGTGTGGTCCAGAAGAACATCCCTAGTAAGAGGGAGTGATGAGTTATAATTGAGATCCAGGGCAACAAATTCAACATGTGGCAGAAGCAATGGGTGGTCATTCACATGCATGCTACTTCTACTTTAGTGATAAATCCTGGTACATAGATGGCTACTCCAGTGAAAAATTTTGGTACATCGAGTTATTGCTACTCCAGTGATAAATCCTGGTACACAGATGGATACTCTAGTGAGAAAGTATGGTATGTCGAGTTACTGATACTCTAGTGATAAATCCTGGTACACAGATGGCTACTCTAGTGAGAAATTCTGGTACGTCAAGTTATTGCTACTCCAATGATAAATCTTGGTACGTAGATGGTTACTCCAGTGAAAAATTCTGGTACGCCGAGTTACTGATACTCCAATAATAAATCTTAGTATGCATATTACTACTCCAGTGAAAAATTTTGGTTCACAAAGTTACTGTTTGTGGCACCAATTAGCATGACCTCGCACAAGGTCAATAGATGCCATGCCTTCAGTGCTGGGTAGTTACCCTAATTTTTAGATGGTGGGCCAACTTGTGTGGTTGGAGGTGTTTCCTATCCTTGGGCTAGATGGGTAGTGTGTGCACACTACATCACCTAATCCTCATGATTAAATGCCTGGTCATTGTGAACTAATTTCTTGGTGTGCCAACGAGAGGTTACTAGTTCATTGTGGAACTAGATGCTAGATTATGTGTGAGTTGGCGAGTGAAAGACCCGTGATGACATAAATCCCAAATGGATGATGAGACACTGGATGTTGATGTGGTTACAAAACTTATTCAATACAAATTAGCGGAAATTCAACAAGTCAATGGTCAAGTGTACAGAAGAGCAGAAGCAGTTGTGATGTTCGTGCCAGAAGAATACCTTCCTTTCTAAGAGGGAGTGTTGAAGTTTGTGTAGCTTCAAAAGATATTATTATTATATTCATATTGTATTTTACCAAGACAAAACCCTAACGAATAATATTATATTATATTTGTTAAGTAGGCCCTATTATGCCTTTGTAAAAGTCGGCCCTATTGTGCCTTGACAAGTCAAATGTAAAATAGAAAGATAAAGTGGACAGGTCAGGCTTGACCTAATTCTGGGTAGTCCAACTTGTATTTATAAGAGGCTAAGTGCCTCACTTGAAGGACACACACAACAAGCTCTCTCACATAGAAAAGTGTGCAATTCTGAGAGAGTGACACAACTCTAGAGGAAGGGTGATGCAACTATAGAGAAAGGTTGTTTTGGTTATTTGGTGAAGGAATATCTTGGTCTAGTGGTGTGCTACTCTATTCTGGTTAGGGTTTATGGTGGATCTTCTATTTTGGTGAGATCTCTCTTGAGAGAGAGATTGTAATTGTTGAAGAATCTAGATTGAAGAAGCTTTACTGGGTTTTCTCCCCCACGAGGGCTTCCTAGGATAAATCTTGTGTTTACTGTGGATGTCTTTCTTTCAATGATCCTTATGCATGAAATTATTGTTTTAATAGACTAAATTTAAATAATACTATACACACTTATCTGCTTAAGAAGAATTTTAACACTATCCACTAGCTCACCAATCCATAACCTCTAACCCCTTAATTCACTAACCATTAATATACTGATATATGTATATATTTTGTAAATAAATTTTTGTTTTCAAATCTAATTAACTTCTATTAATTCCCTATTAAGTTTAGTGTCCTTAGTTTTATCAGATTTTAAGAAATATGTTATCTATTGAGCCATTTGGTGTACATAGTTAAGTAGACAACAATGTATGCATTGAATGTTAGGATATTTAGACACTTAGGATTAGTTAAGATCAAATTGGTTTAATGTGTATTTAGGTAAAAGTGTGTTGCTTTAGTATGCATTTGTAGTTATGTAATCTGACGGTCACGATATGTTCATCCAATGAATCATATTCTTCTTGATCTTAACGACTACATTGTAATGGCTCACTTTACTAAATAATTATACAGGAAAAAAATTATCCATGTAATTGCTCGATATACTAAAGGAAATACAAAATTACCATTAAATAATCCAAATAACCATTGAATATTCATTTTTATTCTTATTGTGAGAATTAGTGAGAGGTAATGAACTTACCTATGGTGAAGAAACCATCTTACCTGTAACCTTGTGACTTGAGGAACATAGTCATACCTTGATCATTGACTTGACAATTGCAACAAAATGTGGGGGATGACTCTCCACCCAACCATATACCTTGCTACTTTAATCTTCAGTAGCAGGTCACCCCTGAGCTCTCGATCAACTAGTCAACCAACAATTCTTTAGTCTTGTTCTCTCTATAGACTATCCAAGGATAGATGGGCAAAAGAGAGATGCCCCCTTTTCTATTTCCTTCCCTCCTTATATAGAATCCCATAACTCCATCCCTAGGATCCGCTTGATTTATTTATTATATTTTTAGGGTTTTTCGTAGATTTCCATTACTTATTTTACCATTACCCCAATTATTCATTTTAAAGTATTTATTATAATTTATTATTATTATTACTTATGTATTGATTCATTTAATAATAATAAGATGGGGATGATCTACGTCGAATAACTATTATTATTATTTAATAATAATACCAGGATGAGCCATTTTTAGGATTATGATTATACTTCCTTATACAACTATTTAATGTAATAACAATACTAATTTAAATGTGGGACATGGCATACTCCCCCCCTTCAAGGATTTTCGTCCGGAAGTTACTTTGATTAAATGTTACTTATAGAATTTTAGTTTTCTCACCATAGACTGTCCAAGGATAGATGGGCAAAAGAGATATGCCCCCTTTTCTATTTCCTTCCCTCCTTATATAGAATCCCACAACTCCATCCCTAGGATCCACTTGATTTATTTATTATATTTTTAGGGTTTTTTCATAGATTTCCATTACTTATTTTACCATTACCCCAATTATTCATTTTAAAGTATTTTTTATAATTTATTATTATTATTACTTATGTATTGATTCATTTAATAATAATAAGATGGGGATGATCTACGCCGAATAACTATTATTATTATTATTATTTAATAATAATACCAGGATGGGCCATTTTTAGGATAATGATTATACTTCCTTATTATTACTATTTAATGTAATAACAATACTAATTTAAATGTGTAACACCCTGTTTCCCCCAATTTGTAATTAATCATAAAGTAGGAATTACCATGCTATTGCATGAGGAAAATGTAAATGTATTATTGTTTGAGTTGCCAATAACTGACTGTGGGGGTGAAGCCTTGAAAGTACTGGCCATGATATCACTAGAGGAAGAATGTGAAAACTATAARAGAGGGTTCRTRTATCAAAWAACYCCMAAATCTCCCTTGATAAGGATGACAARCCTCCTTCGAATCCCAAGGAAAGAAAATCAGTCAATGAAGAAAGGACCGGTGGTTGAATCACCAACCACCCCCATGAATGGAAACATGGGCTGTCAGTCCGAAGTACCACAGGGAATTGCAGACTTGAGCTTCCTTCTGATAGAAGGAACCGGATAGGTCGGAAAAAACCTTCCCAAGTAAGAGGGACACACACACGGGAAGAGGAGGCACCAGACGAGGGTAGAAGCTCACAAGGGAGAGGCACGAAGCTCTCCAATGAATCATGAACAGAAGGCCGTGAGCTTGATGCCAAAGAGCATCTGAGAAACCTCGCCGAGGCCACAACCGAGTGAGAAAGCTCCGAGTTGCAGAAAAGAGGACCCGAGCAAAAGTTGAAACAGAGAGAGAACCCTCGAGAACTGTGAGAATTCCCTGGTGATATCATGGCTTGGCACGGGGGTGGCCAGAGTGCTAAGAATGAATGCCTCTGAGCCTATGGTTGGGTGGAAGGACGAACACCCATAGTCATTTGGTTGGTGGAAACCTGTAATAGATAAGTGATTTCCTACCCTATGTAACTTAGTTGTGACTGTGTATGAATTGGTTGTACTGTGCATGCTTTCAGGAATGTGAATGAATGCTTAATGGATATACTGTATCCCTTCTATTTTTGCTTGGTTGTATAATTAGGAAAGTAAGGAATTATATGGGTCGGACATGACTTGTTCTCATAAATTCTAGAGTTCTGTAGCATCTTAAGCTAGAGCCACGAACTGTGAGCTCGTTGACTTTAGGTGTAGCCACATGTATGATGGTTTACTCACCTAGTCGTTCTGAGTCCCTTGCAGGACAGAGTTTGTTAAGCTCATGAGAGGTAGTGCCTATATGCACAGGCCCTCTGTGATCAAATAGAACCCCAGAACCCCTTGATGAATAGTTGTATTGAAGACTCTTCTAAAAGTCAAGTCCAGGAGACAGAGCGCAAAGCTCTCAGGTCTTTCATAGTTGACGAAGCTCAGGAAGGATAGCGAGTTTCAAATACCGAAGGAGAGTACCCTTTTGTTTGTTAGATGAATGGACGAGATCCTTTCAGGGGATATGAGGTCTGTCACGACCATTAGATTGGAGGAAGGAACATAGGTGTTAATGCCTTGACCCCTTTCAGCCTTTGCAAGTAGCGAAGGAATCGAGACCGTAGATCCAAGGATCTGATGGAGCCCTATTGATCGTCGATCTTGTCCTTTGTATATGCAGGAGAGTAGCATTTCGCTAACTCGTGACTTGGAGTGGTCAAGGGTAGGACCGCATGAACTCACGATTTGCGAGATCGCGACGTGATCATGACTATTGGATCTAGGCCACGAGAGAACCGTGGGATTAGAACTTTCATGGTTATCGCCTATCGGGGGTTCGGAACTTGAGAGAGTTTCTTTTCGACTGTAGAAGTCGTGAAGTGCCGAGAACCGAGGGATCATGTGAACACGTGGCACCTATGTTAGGTGGGGACTGCGTGGTTGACAGGTGATGGACACATGTCGCCTGGGAAAGATTCAACCCATTGTTGACTTATCGTATCTCAGGAATTCGCGAAGGAGGAGCACGAGGGCTCAACACCTCAACTAGCAAAGTTGCGAGTGGCGCTAGTGTTTGGCCTAGCCTACGATTACATGTAGCAGGCTCTAGTGAGGAAGGATCCATACCCATATCGCATCTTGGGTATCGGCATTTGGAGAAAGAGGAGTCGAGAGCCTTGACTCCCAACTCGTGAGCTGTGAAAGGTGCTTGCGCTAAGGCCAGGTTGTGGTCACTTGGAGGAGGATAAGGGAAGGGATGGTTTGTGCTAGGCCCCATAGAAGTCTCGAGGATTCTATCCCTTGAAGAAAAAGACAAAAATTTCATTATGCCATAGTGGGTGTGTTACGAATTGGTATCAGAGCATGGTTACAACACTTGGCCTACTTGGGCTCATGTACAAGCCATGTAAAGAGACATTGTTATCTACATTTTCTCTTTAAGAAGGACCGCGGAATGAAACTATAAATTGGGAATTTCTTTAACCCCTTTGTTAAAATGGTAACTACTCTTATAGGAGTAGGAATGCATTGATCAATATTACTGATAAGACCTGAGTGTGAATAACAGAGGTGGAATGAATTGTGCTATGAAGCTACATGAGCCAGACAAGGGACATGAACTGAGTTGTTCTGTTATAGTGTGACGATGGCCACCTACTAAAGCAGGTAGAGTCTCTTGCAATTGAGATGGTTGGTTAGGTAAGAACTTAAGATCCAAATGAAGAAATCCTTCATGATTCAGGAAATCTGGTAAGGACTAGTAGGATCCTTAGAAAGTTATAATTACTGCATTATTAAAAGACTAAACCCTGAGCATATAACTCCTCACGATTGAGAGGACTGATGAAAATATATAGGGTTAGATTACCTGACCTATAATGGTTAGAATCGACAACAAGGATAATTTGTTTAAGCAAGATTAAGAGGAGTCCTTTGGGACTGTTGCTAATTCCCAAGAGTGACCCTTGTTGGTTGTTCCCATAAAGAGAGGGTAACATCCATATGAGTTATGAGTATGAGATTAGTCCTGTAAGTAACTTAAAAGCTCAGAAGAGATAGCGGGGAAATTTGGTGCGCTGAACATGCGTATAGAATCAAGCTTGTGTTAAAGTTTGAAAACTCCGGAGGTTGAACGCGGAGTATACCAGGAGGAGTAGTGGTTTTACGTCTTGAGAGGAAACACTTAGAAAAAGTTTCTAAGTTTTGAAGAGTTGAAGCATTCAAAGGTGAAGCACAGAAAATTGAAGTTCGAAGAAAGAACAAGTATGGAGGATTGAGCGGGAGAAATCCTTCAGAAAAGAGTTTTGAAGATTGGATAGGATTGAGAGTTAAGATCCATTCAGAAAGAACCGAAATGATTCGAGTTGTTCAATCTCTAAGAAGTAGCGCACTGGTTAGTTGTGAGGAGATACCGGAATTTTGTAGAACCAAAGGGCTTGGAAGAAGCAATGAGAAATTCGTAAAAAGTTCATAGTCGTTGATCAAGGAGCGATTTGGACCATTGATCGTCTAGAAGAGAATTTTGCAATTTCAGGAATCGGGAGTTAAGGGGTGAAGACTCCGCCAGAGTCCCGAAAGGTGGAAAGTTGGGATTTGGTCAGGACCATTGATTGCTAGAGAGATTTGGACCATGGGATCCAGGTTTCCAAACCCTCATGGATTAGAAGTTTTGGGAAATGGTGGGGTGTTGTCCGCGGATTCGCCGAAACACGAGATCTTGACGCGTGTCTAGGAGTTGACCCCAGGTACCGAGCGAAGGGTCATGTGAATCAAAGAGCCAAGAAAACCTTAGCTTCGGTCTTTCAGGTTTTCGGATTTCGGGGATCGAAGAACCAGAGTTCCTTGCAACATGAATCCCAAAATCGTGAAACGTGAAGCGCCTTTTAGTTTGGATCGTGGTCACCGTCGTTGGTCGCGTGAGGAGAAGGCGTGAGCTAGTATGATGAATACGCATGAGCTGAATGCAGTGTGAAGCTTCATAATAGGAAGCCTGATATTAATACCAGTAAGGTATGAATGATACTAAACGTGCAAAGTAATGCACACGTATGATGTAAGAGTATAGTTATAGGCACGATATGGTTTTTCCCGATGAGCAGAATATAAAGCAAGTATTTCTTTTGCCAAGATTGAAGGAATACTATGGAGGCATAGCTGACTCCATTCTGGGGAGTCATGAAAGTTCTGTTCCAAATAATAGCCTGAGGGGAATGTATTCCATTTCCTCAGGAAGTGCCAATATAATTAGATGAAAGGGTAAATGAGCAAAGATGCTCTCTTGTCATAATAAGAGACAAATGATTATGCCTTTGAGCATCACATGAGAAGTATTGTGAATGAATCTAAATTGACTAATCTTAATAGTAAAGATGCATGTTTATATTCCTTAAGAGGAATATTTAGTAAAAAAAAATAAAAAAATCCAAAACTAACTCAAGGCTGAGGCCATCACAAATAGTGATGGATATGCAACAAGGAAGTTACATGCCAAAGGAGTTCCTGATGGAGGAACTGTGTAAGGACTTTGTCAGAAGGACATAGTCACAACCCTAATAATTGTTGAAGGTTGGACAATGGGCTGCAAGGCCTGTCCATATATATAAGAATCTTGGATTACATTTTGAAAGAATCATGTAATTAATAGAAGACTAACAATTGAATATTGACCATTCTGATAACCGAATGGAAGTGTGTCGGATGCACATGTTCATGATTCATTATGAGCAAAGAGTTGCTATTAAAGCATGTTGCAGTATGACAAAAAGGGTTAGGGTGAGGCCTAACCAAGGCTGCTAAGAAAAAGAGTAGTTGTGGAAACCGGTATAGTTGGTAAGAGGCAAGTAAATCCCCTGAGTATGATTAAATGAATAAATGAGTACGTTTAATTGATGAGGCTTGGTTGAAGCTGTGATTAAGAAAAGGCAATGAGACCTTAGAGATAAATCGACTGGGATGAAAATCCCCAGGCATTGTAGAAAGAATTTGAAGAAGGGGAGAGCCCTCAATTCTTTCCTTGCTGTGCATTACATTTTCTATGGGATGAGAAAGCTAGTACATTGATGAACGAAAAGGTCTTGGCACCCTAAGTAATAAGGATTGTATTTCCGAAGACACAATCGAAATTTGTTTGTGTTGCACTTATGTAAACATTTGAGGATGTTTATGAGTTCGAACGTTATGATACATGCATTCGGTTTAATATTACAACTAATGTTATTGTGGCTATGATGATGCATGTTGTGTATAGAAATGAATTGGATCTATTGAGGAAGACAGTTGCCAACGATGAGAAACCTCAATCAAAGGATGACTATGAGAAGGTTCTTGTGGAACGATTATTGAAGGGACTTTAAAAGTCCTCATGGAGCACCACTGATGGGATAATATTAGAGAGAGATTGCTAGCAGCCAAGAACTAGTATAAAGATATTTGTGCCTATGTGGCACAAGGTATGAAGGGATTTGGTAGGAACCCCTTCTAAAATATTTTATTGTCTTAGTGTTATGCATAAACTTGAAAGGCAGTTGTATGCCTTGGATACCCAAGTAAGGTATGACTCAGAACAAAGAACCTGAATAATGGAGGTATGAACGTCTGGTAGTAAACACTGTTTATAACCATTGGAAGAATTCATGAATTGATATGTCATGAATCCATTGACAATCAAGGAATGCATAAAGGCATTTATGTGAAAATTTTGAGTTCATGTGTATTGATTTGGGATCGTGATTGGCCTATAGCAGGCAGTATGGTCCTACTGTAAGAATGAAAGAAAACGAATAAACCATATGAGGAAAAGGTTGGTTAACTTCCAACACCCCATGACCAAGAACCGGTCAGAAAGTGTGACGAACTTGAAAAACAATGCAAGAATGTATTGGGTATGAATGTGGCCATGGATATTGGCACAATTTTTAAAACCCTTTTTAAATGTTGAACTACGTTTTGAAAAGTTTGGTATGTTGAGATGAAACTAACAATTGTTTGGCTGTGTAAAGAATGAATTGCAGGAAGAAAAGGGCTCTTGGATATGGCAGTGTTGTAAGTCCATAAGGAAGACCGATTTCCTACTGAGCCAAACTGCAAGGGATGGTATTTCCATTTTTGAGAAAGTAATTTAATTGTCAAGTATGCACAATTATGAAATTGTTGTGACGATGTTGTAAAGGTGCAATAAAATGTATATGCATGGAAAAGCTAACAAGATGTTTGGTCGATTGCAATGGAAAGTGTACGGAGCAAAGGGGTCTTGGATATGGCGGCATTGTAAGCCCATAAGGAAGGCCAATTGCCTGCTGAGACAAACCATTATGGGAAGGAAATTCCCATAATTATGAATCTGGTTTCTGTGCGGAACAAATATGAAAACAAGTTGCGAGATTGGAAAATACGTGGGTGACATATTTGCAATAAAATTCTAAAAGTTAAAATTTATAATGATGTCTCATGAGTTTTATATACCTGTGATACAGGTGGGAAGAAAAGACATGTCTAGAAAGGATCAGATGAAGGCTGTCAAAGCTGAAGATGATGAAAAAGGGATACTGCTGAGCCATGAGAACCCCGTGATAAGTCATGATCACCTGAAATAAATTATGTTGAGGTAACACAAGCTGGAGGGACACCTCAACAGAGGAATTCTAATGGATGCCTTGACTGTAAGACTCGATAGAGTCTCTAAAATTTTCCTATGCGAGAAAACCTCAACAAGGAAAGATGGATCGCCCGAGGGACTGTATAACAGTGAAGGGGATGCCTGAGCCTGGGCCTGGAGGATGAGTGACCGAAAGGAAGAGGAGCTCTTATTAATTCTTGTAAACTATTGGGATCATGCACACAGTGGGTAGTTTCCCGTGCGAAAAAACAAAACTATTGAATTGGAAAAATCATGATAGCTCTTGTGAACTATTGAATTGGAATCATGCACCCAATGGGTACGTCAAGGAAAGTGATGAGAATGGATAACAAAACTACCATGTGGATACAGACCCACAAACTGCACAGATAAGTACTGTGCTAGAATATGAAATTTTTCCTTTTTGAATTTTGAACAACAGTAAGATGTTTTCGCACAAAATTATGGTTAATATGCTTGTGTCCAAGAATTATTGAAGGCAGATGACGAAGACTTAGATCCCGAAAAAGGACCTGACCGAGGATGAAGGTCAAGACTTATGAAGTGGCTAAATGAGAAAGGCATGACAGGTGTTTTTGAGAAAGAACACCGAGGATGGTGTTCCTTTAAGGGGGAGGGAATTGTAACACCCTGTTTCCCCCAATTTTTAATTAATCATAAAGTAGGAATTACCATGCTAATGCATGAGGAAAATGTAAATGTATTATTGTTTGAGTTGCCAATAAATGACTGTGGGGGTGAAGCCTTGAAAGTATTGGCCATGATATCACTAGAGGAAGAATGTGAAAACTATAAGAGAGGGTTCATGTATCAAATAACCACAAATCTCCCTTGATAAGGATGACAAGCCTCCTTCAAATCCCAAGGAAAGAAAATCAGTCAATGAAGAAAGGACTGGTGGTTGAATCACCAACCACTCCCATGAATGGAAACATGGGCTGCTAGTCCAAAGTACCACAGGGACTTGTAGACCTGAGCTTCCTTCTGACAGAAGGAACCCGATAGGTCGGAAAAAAATTTCCCAAGTAAGAGGGACACACACATGGGAAAAGGAGGCACCAGACGAGGGTGGAAGCTCACAAGGGAGAGGCGCAAAGCTCTCCAATGAATCACAAACAGAAGGTCGTGAGCTTGATGTTGAAGAGCATGTGAGAAACCTCGCCGATGCCACAACCGAGTGAGAAAGCTTCGAGTTGCAGAAAACAGGACCTAAACAAAAGCTGAAACAGAGAGTGAACCCTCAAGAATTGTGAGAATTCCTTGGTGATATCATGGCTTGGCACGGGGGTGGCTAGAGTGCTAAGAATGAATGCCTCTGAGCCTATGGTCAAGTGGAAGGATGAACATCCACAGTCATTTGGTTGGTGGCAACCTGTAATAGATAAGTGATTTCCTACCCTGTGTAACTTAGTTCTGGCTGTGTATGAATTGGTTATACTGTGCATGCTTTCAGGAATGTGAATGAATGCTTAATGGATATACTGTATTCCTTCTATTTCTGCTTGGTTGTATAATTAGGAAAGTAAGGAATTATATGGGTCGGTGACACAGACGTCACCTCTGCCTCGGCAAAGCCTCTGCGCTAACCTCCTGGTCTTAATGGATCGTTCTAACTTCACCTTTGAGCCGAAGTGTCTCTTTTCGATTCCTCACTAGAATCTCTGTTCAAAAACCTATTCACAGGTCCTTCCTTTTCCTCTGTCACAACTTCTGCGCATACCTGATCTCTCCCCGACCGAAATTTTAGGTTTCGGGGTTTCGCGATTCCCGTTGTCGAGAACCTCAGCCTTCTCGATCCCCCGATCTCCGATATCCTGAAATGCTGAAACAGATTCAACAATGGTTAGTCCCCATGGCTACCTTTTGGTCTATGTGACGACTATTCCATATGATCACAGTCCTAAGTCTTTCGCGATTTCGAGCTTTCGAATGCCGAAACGCATGGACCCTTTGTCCTCAAGATTCCCGATTTTCCAAAATAGTTTCCCTTTCAAGATTTTCCTTCGAAGACCTAGATTGTTGCCACGCGTCCCCTAGAGATGGACGGTCCTCGTCGGTTCGCGGTTTTCGGGAACTAAAATGCTTATGGGTTATTTCCCTCATAACTCCTGAAGTTTTGATTCCCGACCTCCTATATGCCAAAATGACGTCAGCCGGCCCCACATCGAAGTTTTCCACCTTATCGAGGTTTCTAACTTCGCGGTTCCGAAATGTGTGTGCTTCCCGTCTTCAAGATTCGCGAAACGCCGAATCCTGAAATGTCGATGGATTTCGATCTCCACCACGTGTCCTAACCGATGGACGGTCCTCGATCATTCGCGATTTCGCGAAGTCAAATGCCGATGTCCTCCTGTCCTCCTGAACCCCAAAAATTTGACATGCAAAATGCCTATGGGCTCTTGATCGTCGCCACCTGTCTCACCTGATGGACGATCCTGATTCAATCTTGGGATATCGCGACTTGCGATTCCTTGATGTTGTAGTTTCTCTGTCAACTTAAAACCCCGGTAGCTGAAATACCGATGGGTGCTTGATCTCTGCCACGTGTCCCAACAGATGGATGGTCCAGATCAAGATCAGGGTTTTCACTATGAAGTGACCCGATCTCCTGACCTCTAGACATCCGATATCCCGAATTCCGAAGTACCGATATCCTGATGCTTTTCAGGACTTTCACTCTACCTGCGAGAGTTTAACCCTCGTGCAACTCCTGTCAGATCTTATGGCTGATGGGTAACTAGCTAAGGATCCAACGACTCATGACCTCCTGAGCTTGAAACTCTGGAAACAACCATAACCTACTTGCTTCTTTATCAGATCGGACGACTGGCGGGATTTCGCTAATTCTCTACGAAGAATTTTGACCATTCGTCTCTTCCCTTCGACGACTTCGCAGGTTCGAATCCCTCTGAGGGTTTTCACGAATTCGAGTCTTTCAAGAAAATCCTACACGCATTCCTTGCAGCAACCCTCAATCACTTCGGTGTTGAACACCTTTGACTCCGTGCACTCCTTGCAGCGGCAATCCTTCAATAGCTCCTCAGGTTTCAAACTGTGGATTCAAGCTTGGTTTGTGCACACATTGCACGACTCCTGTGCCTAACTTCACCTTTGAGGAAATGAGAACAAGAGCTAACTTATCTGAGCCTTCAAAGATAAGACCTCTGAACCCTTTTGTCAACGCACTCTTTGTGGACAATTCAACTGCACTCCTTGCAGGAACCCTCGCTCAGATAGAGAAACAATTGAAACTTATTTCCTAACTCTTTATCTCTCAGACTTCAAACATTTAACAAGAAATCATCCATACACAACATAGAAAGCAAATGTATAACAGAAAGAGTAAAATTATGAACATACCATTCAGTATACACATACAAGAAACAAATACAACGCCATGAATTTGAATTAAGACTTCTTCTATTAACTCAAATCTCTGTACATGGGTGTTTTTCAAACACAGTTTCTCTGTTCCATCTCTGTATGCTCTTCTCTTGGAATTTTTCTTCACCACTATTCTACAATCATACAATGAGGGTGTCTATATCCGTTTTCCCTCCACTCCTAAAACTGTCTAATCAGAGAATTCAAAGCTACCTACTAACATAAATGCCTTCTTAGTCCTTCAGACGAGAGTGGGTCACTCAAGGTCTGATTACAATCTATAAGTACGCCTCTCCTTAACTGTTACATTTACGTTTGGCGCATCTATCTTCAAAAGTTCTTAAACAATTTATCATGTGTCTAAAATGTATTGGCGCTTGCCCCACGCTCGCTTGACGTTGGCGATGCTTCTGCATCATACTCCCTTGCTTGAAAAAATTTCATGGGCTCCTATCCATGAGCTCTCGCACGGTCTGTCCATGCTTCTGAATCTCTGCTTCATTCTCCCAGTTGGCATCTTCAACTGGATGTCCTTTCCACTTGATCAAGTATTCAAAGTATTGTTTTCTTCTGGTCTTCTTGCTAATTCTTTTGTCTAGTATGCTTTCCATCTGTGGCTTCTTTGCAATAGGCATCTGCTTTGTCCACTGGATCTCTTGTTGTTCATCACTTGTTCCTGCTTCCTCAGTTTTGTATGGGTACAAATCTGAGACATTGAATATCGGAGAAATTCCGATCCCATCGGGTAATTCAATCTCATAAGCATTTGCCCCAAATTTCTTCAAGATCTTACATGGTCTGATCTTGTTCATCTTCAGTTTGTTATATTTCCCCTTCATGAACCTTTCCTTTCTCAGATGTGCCAGAATCAAATCACCAACCTCAAACTAGAGTTGTCTCCTGTGTTGATCTGCTCTTCGCTTATACTCCTGGCTCGAGTTCTGTAAACGCTCCTTCACTTGGCTGTGAAGTTCTTTCATCGCCTCTGCGAAATCTTCTGCACTAGTGCTCCTAGTCGCAATTTGTTTTGAATCCCTCAGCTCAGAAATTCCTCTCGGCTGCATGCCATAAACAATTTGAAATGCACTTTGTCCTGTGCTTCTGTTAACTGAGTCATTATAAGAAAACTCTACCTGTGGTAATATGTTGTCCCATTGGTTGTGGTGTTCTATCACCAAGCTCCTTAGCAAGTCTCCTAAACCCCTGTTTACCACTTATGTTTGTCCATCCGTCTGAGGATGATAAGCCGAAATAAACGACAAGTTAGTTCCCAGATTCTTCCATAAGGTCCTCCAAAAGTGTCCTATGAATTTAGTGTCTCGATCCGAAACTATGCTCCTTGGTAAGCCGTGAAGTCGAATGACTTCTTTGAAAAATAGATTCGCAATGTGAGTTGTGTCACTGGTTTTTTGACATGGAATAAAGTGTGCCATTTTGGAAAATCTATCCACCACCACAAAGATTGAGTCAAACCCTCTTTGTGTTCTTGGCAACCCCAATATGAAATCCATGCTAACTGCATCCCACAGCCTCTCAGGTATTGGCAATGGTTGATAAAATCCTACATTCTGTCTCTTTCCCTTCGAATGCTGGCAAATTCTGCATCTGCCCACGAATCTCTTGACATCTGCTCGCATTCCTGTCCAAAAATATGACTCATTCAGTCTTGCGAATGTCTTGTCGTGACCAAAGTGCCCGACCAATCCTCCACTGTGTTTCTCTTTCAACAAATTCTCCCTCATGGAGCATTTTGGAATACAAAATTGATTACCTTTAAACAACAATCCTTCCTGGATCATGTATTTTGTCCATTGGCTTCTATCTCTAAGAATTGGATTCTCAGCTGCTTCATATGCCTCCTTAAAATTTGGATCATCTCTGTACATGTTCCTGAGATCATCAAAATCCAGTGTTTTAACTCTGAACTCCTGCAACAGCAAACATTTTCTGCTCAAAGCATCAACAACCTTGTTAGTAGTTCCAGAAATATGTTTAATTACAAAGGTTAAGTTCTACATGTATTCAATCCATTTTACATGTCTTTGATTCAACTTTTCCTATTGAGTCATAAACTGCAGTGCATGATTGTCACTGTATAAGACAAACTCCTTCGGAATCAAATAGTGTCTCCACTTCTTCAATGCCTGAATGATAGCATAGAACTCCTTGTAATATGTGGAGTACTTTACCTTCACTTCATTCAGATTCTCGCTGAAGTATGCTATCAACCTGTCTTCTTGACTCAAGACTGCCCCTATTGCAAATCCACTTGCATCACATTTCACTTGAAATGTCTTTTGAAAATCAGGCAACACCAGAATTGGTTGTTTCGTGATTTTCCTCTTCAACAGATTAAAACTCTTCTCAGCCTCTTCTGTCCAGTGAAAAGATTTGTGTCTTTTCTTCATTGTGTCCATCATCGGTGCACTAATTCCACTGAAATTCATCATGAACTTCTGGTAGAAACTAGCCAATCCGTGAAAAATTCTCACCTTAAATATGCTCTTTGATGATGGCCAATTCTTGATCACCTCCACCTTATCTGGATCCATCCTCAATTTATCTGCAGAAATAAAAAAACCCAAATAGATAAGTTTTGTCTTCATGAATGAGGACTTCTTCATGTTTATTAGAAACTTCTCTTGCTGTAATCTCTTCATCACTATAGCTAAGTGTTTTATATGCTCTGCCTCTGTTTTACTGAAGACCAGTATATCATCCAGATACACAATGACAAATTTTCCGATGAATTCCTTCAGGACTTCGTTCATCAACCTCATGAAGGTACTTGGTGCGTTTGTTAAACCAAATGGCATAACAATCCATTCATACAACCCTTCGTTAGTCTTGAAGGCTATCTTCCATTCATCACCTTCTCTCATGTGAATCTGGTGATATCCACTTTTCAAATCAATCTTCGAAAAAAAAATTGCTCCACTTAAGCAATCCATCAGATCATCCATCCTTGGCAATGGAAATTTGTACCTGATAGTTATCTTGTTGATTTCCCTTGAATCAATACACATCCTCCAACCTCCGTCTTTCTTTGGACTGAGTACTGTCGGAACAACACATGGACTCAAGCTTTCTCTAACCAACCCTTTATCCAATAAATCCTGGACTTGTCTTTTGACCTCTTCATTCTCCTGCGGCATTAATCTGTACGCTTCTTTGTTTGGTAAAATGGCTCCAGGTATGAGATCAATATGATGACTCACACTTTTGATTGGTGGCAATGAACGAGGTAGTTCATCCACTACTATGTCAGCGAACTCTTCCAACAGTTCCTGAACCTCTTCTGGTAAATCATCTATCCTTGTGCTGGTTAAAACAATTCTAGGCTTCTTGACCACAATGA
Organism: Picea glauca; assembly: GCA_000966675.3. NCBI lineage: Eukaryota > Viridiplantae > Streptophyta > Pinopsida > Pinales > Pinaceae > Picea > Picea glauca. The sequence continues at coordinate 359,432 of JZKD02S2408613.1, forward strand.
ATTGTGGATCCTCCTTCTTCTTGACCTCGGTAAGAAGTTCCTTCCCACTCATGATAAGTACAGTGTTACTTACTTCAATTTTCACTTCCTTATCTTTGATTGGAAGCAACATGTGAGTTCTCCCATTCTTCTCTAGGGTGTATGTGTTCATCCTCCCATCATGAATCACATTTCTATCATATTGCCATGGTCTACCCAGCAATAGATGACAAACATCCATGGGAATAACATCACAGAGTATCTTATCATTATATCCTCCTATCTTAAATGTCACTAAACATTGTTTAGTGACATTTACCTGATGTCCTTTTTGTAGCCATGAAACTCTATATGGACTTGGATGTTCAGTCATCTCCAGCTCCAACTTTTCTACCATCTCCAATGAAACGAGATTATCTAAGCTACCACTGTCCACAATGACCTTGCATAACCTGTCCTTGGTTTTGCAAGCAGTCCGAAAAAGTCTGTTTCTTTGGACTAAACTCTCCACCTCCTTCTCTGGTGTTAAGAGAACTTTTCGCATCATCAGTGATCTTCCGCCTTCAGCATCCTCTGCCTCAACATTTCGCCTCTGTGCTTTGGTGATGTGAGTCTCTCCACTCTCTTTCTTCTTGTCTGGACATTCATAAGATTTATGTCCATTCTTTCCACACGTGAAACACTTTATTACTCCACCTCTTCCTCTTCCTCTACCTCTAGTACGAGGAAAAATATTATTATCAGCATAATCTCCTCTTTGTTCGGTATGATGCCCTCTCTGTTCAGCATATTTCCCTCACTGTGAGGTTCCACCTCTTTCAGTTTGGGTCTGAGGTTTCTTCCAGTCCTCCTTGGGTTTCTGATTTTTATCTTGGACAACTCATTTTCCCCTGGCTTGGCTTCTGCCTCGGCCTCTCTGACCTTGTTTTTGGTTCAGCTTCTCTTCAGCTTTTAGAGCCATCTTATAAGAATCTTCCACCGTTCGGATGGTTACCATGCTCATCTCATCCTGAATGTCGTATCTTAGGCCATTCATGTACCTGGCAACCTTTTCATCATCGCTTTCTCGATGACCTACCTTGATGTTCAGCCTGTAGAATTATTCAGTATATTCCTTCACTGTCATAAGCTTCTGTCTCAAATTTTTCATTCTTCGAAACAGAGTAATCTGGTAATCTCTGGAGATGAATTTTTCCTTCATCTTCACGATCATCCTATCCCAACTCTTGATTTTTTTCTTGCCTTTGCAGCGTCTGTCAGCTTGTAGTTAATCCCACCACAATGTTGCATGTCCTTTCAACCTTGTGATGGCATGTCTGACCTTCTTGTCTTCCTCGACATCTTCATAGTCGAAATAAGTGTCCAGAGCTCTAATCCAGTCTAGAATCTCTTCGGCATCCAAGTTTCCCTCATAAATTGGAATGTCCATTTTTTCCCTGGCACCCATCCTTGCAATAGCTCTAATCAAGCGTTCATTTGTGACATCTTCCGCTGAAACTTCTTCTTCTTCATGTTCAACTTCATTTTCACTTTCGGAATCAATAAGATCCCCAATACCGACTGTGCGTCTCTGTTCTATCTCCATGTCCTCAAGTCTAGCGTGTAAATCACGCATTTCTCTTGCCATGGCTGGGTCAGGCATATGCCTAGCTCTTCTTCTTGGTATTTCCCTTTCCTCTAGTGGATCGGGTGTTTGAATGTCCCTTCGTCTTGGCAGCATGGTGAATTTTCCTTTTCCTTGCTACAGAAAGCAAAGAACCCTTTCTGTGCTCTGATACCAAACCTGACTCAGACGTCACCTCTACCTCGGCAAAGCCTCTGCGTTGACCTCCTGGTCTTAACGGATCATTCTAACTTCACCTTCGAGCCGAAGTGGCTCTTTTCGATTCCTCACTAGAATCTCTGTTCAAAACCCTATTCATAGGTCCTTCCTTTTCAACTGTCATAACTTCTGTGCATACCTGATCTCTCCCCTACCGAAATTTTGGGTTTAAGGGTTTCACGATTCCCATTGTCGAGAACTTCAGCCTTCTCGATCCCCTGATCTCCAATATCCCGAAATGCCAAAATGGCTTCAACAACGGTTAGTCCCCGTGGCTACCTTTTGGTCCATGTGACCACTATTCCATATGATTGCAGTCCTAAGTCTTTCGCGATTTTGGGCTTTCGAATGCCGAAATGCATGGACCCTTTGTCCGCAGGATTCCTGATTCTCCGAATCTCGATTTCCTAAAATAGTTTCCCTTTCGGGATTTTCCTTCGAAGACCTAGATTGTTGCCACATGTCCCCTAGAGATGGATGGTTCTCGTCGCTTCGCAGTTTTTGGGAACTAAAATGCTTATGGTTTCTTTCCCTCAGAACTCCTGAAGTTTCGATTCCCAACCTCCTATATGCTGAAATGACGTTAGTCGACCCCACACCGGAGCTTTCCACGTTATCGGGGTTTCGGGCTTCGCGGTTCTGAAATGTGTGTGCTTCCTGTCTTCGGGATTCGTGAATCATCGAATCCTGAAATGCCGATGGCTTCTGATCTCCACCACGTGTCCCAACTGATGGATGGTCCTCGATCATTTGTGATTTCGCGAAGTCAAATGCCGATTTCCTCTTGTCCTCCTGAACCCCGAAAATCCGACATGAGAAATGCCAACAGGCTCTTGATCGTCGCCGCCTGTCTCACCTGACGAACGATCCTGATTTAGTCTCGGGATTTCATGACTTGTGATTCCCCAATCTCGTAGTTTCTCTATCAACTTAAAACCCCTGTAGCCGAAATACCGACAGGTGCTTGATCTCTGCCACGTGTCCCAACAGATGGATGGCCCAGATCAAGATTGGGGTTTTCACTATGAAGTGACCCGATCTTCTGACCTCTAGACTTTCGATATTTCGAATTTCGAAGTATCGATATCCCGATGCTTTTCGGGACTTTCACTCTGCCTGCGAGAGTTTAACCCTCGTGCAACTCCTGTCAGATCCTACGGTTGACGGGTAACTAGGTGAGGATCCAACGACTCACGACCTTCTGAGCTTGAAACTCTAGAAACAACCATAACCTCCTTGCTTCTTTATCAGATCGGACGGCTGGCGGGATTTCGCTAATTCTCTACGAAGAATTTTGACGATTCGTCTCTTCCCTTCGACGACTTCGTAGGTTCAAATCCCTCTGAGGGTTTCCACGACTTTGAGTCTTTCAAGAAACTCTTGTACGCATTCCTTGCAGCAACCCTCAATCACTTCGGTGTTGAACACCTTTGACTCCGCGCACTCCTTGCAGCGGTAGTCCTTCAATAACTCCTCAAGTTTCAAACCGTGGATTCAAGCTTGGTCTGTGCACACATTGCACGACTCCTGTGCCTAACTGCACCTTTTAGGAAATGAGAACAAGAGCTAACTTATCTGAGCCTTTAGAGATAAGACCTCTGAACTCTTTTGTCAACGCACTCCTTGCGGACAATTCAACTGCACTCCTTGCAGGAACCCTCGCTCAGATAGAGAAACAATTGAAACTCATTTCCTAACTCTTTCTCTCTCAGACTTCAAACATTTAACAAGAAATCATCCATACACAACATAGAAAGCAAATGTATAATAGAAAGAGTAAAATTATGAACATACCATTCATTATACACATACAAGAAACAAATACAACGCCATGAATCTGAATTAAGACTTCTTCTATTAAATCAAATCTCTGTACATGGGTGTTTTTCAAACACAGTTTATCTGTTCCAACTCTGTATGCTCTTCTCTTAGAATTTTTCTTCACCACTATCCTACAATCATACAATGAGAGTGTCTATATCCATTTTCCCTCCGCTCCTAAAACTGTCTAATCAGAGGATTCAAAGATACCTACTAACATAAATGCCTTCCTAGTCCTTCAGACGAGAGTGGGTCTCTCAAGGTCTGATTACAATCTATAAGTACGCCTCTCCTTAACTGTTACATTTACGTTTGGCGCATCTATCTTCAAAAGTTTTTAAACAATTTATCATGTGTCTAAAATGTATTGGCGCTTGCCCCACGCTCGCTTGACGTTGGCAATGCTCCTGCATCAGTCAGACATGAATTGTTCTCATAAATTCTAGAGTTCTGTAGCATCTTAAGCTAGAGCCACGAACTGTGAGCTCGTCGACCTTAGGTGCAGCCGCATGTACGATGGTTTACTCACCTAGTCGTTCTGAGTCCCTTGGAGGATGGAGTTTGTTAAGCTCATGAGAGGTAGTGGCGATATGCATAGGCCCTCTGTGATCAAATAGAACCCCATAACCCCTTGATGAATAGTTGTACTGAAGACTCTTCTAAGAGTCAAGTCCAGGAGACAGAGCGCAAAGCTCTCAAGTCTTTCATAGCTAATGAAGCTCAGGAACGATATCGAGTTTCAAATACCGAAGGAGAGTACCCTTTGGTTTGTTAGATGAACGAACGAGATCCTTTCAATGGATTTGAGGTCTTTCACGACCGTTAGATTGGAGGAAGGAACGTAGGTGTTAATGCCTCGACCCCTTTCAGCCTTCGCAAGTAATGAAGGAATCAGGACCGTAGATCCAAGGATTTGACGGAGCCCTATTGACCGTCGATCTTAGCCTTTGTATAGGCAGGAGAGTAGCATATCACTGACTCATGACTTGGAGTGGTCAAGGGTAGGACCACATGAACTCACGATTCGTGAGATCGCGACGTGATCCTGACCATTGGATCCAGGCCACGGGAGAACCGTGGGATAAGAACTTTCGTGGTTATCGCCTATCGGGGGTTCGGAACTTGAGAGAGTTTCTTTTCAACTGTAGAAGTTGTGAAGTGCCGAGCACCGAGGGCTCATGCGAACATGTGGCACCTTCGTTAGGTGGGGACCACGTGGTTGACAGGTGATGGACACATGTCGCCTGGGAAAGATTCAACCCATTGTTGACTTATTGTATCTTGAGAATTCGCGAAGGAGGAGCACGAGGGCTCAACACCTCAACTAGTGAAGTTGCAAGTGGCGCTAGTGTTTGGCCTAGCCTACAGTTACATGTAGCAGGCGCTAGTGAGGAAGGAGCCATACCCATATCGCATCTCGGGTATCGGCATTTGGAGAAAGAGGAGTCGAGAGACTTGACTCCCAACTCGCGAGCTGCGAAAGGTGCTTGCGCTAAGGCCAGGTTGTGGTCACTTGGAGGAGGATAAGGGAAGGGATGGTCTGCGCTAGGCCCCATAGAAGTCTCGGGGATTATGTTCCTCGAAGAAAAAGATGAAAAATTCATTATGCCGTAGTGGGTGTGTTACAAAATGTGGGACATGGCATACTACCTCCCTTCAAGGATTTTCGTCCCAAAGTTATTTTGATTAAATGTTACTTATAGAATTTTAGTTTTCTCACCATAGACCGTCCAAGGATAGATGGGCAAAAGATAGATGCCCCCTTTTCTATTTCCTTCCCTCCTTATATAGAATCCCATAACTCCATCCCTAGGATCCGCTTGATTTATTTATTATATTTTTAGGGTTTTTCATAGATTTCCATTACTTATTTTACCATTACCCCAATTATTCATTTTAAAGTATTTATTATAATTATTACTTATGTATTGATTCATTTAATAATAATAAGATGGGGATGATCTACGCTGAATAACTATTATTATTATTTAATAATAATACCAGGATGAGCCATTTTTAGGATAATCATTATACGTCCTTATTATTACTATTTAATGTAATAACAATACTAATTTAAATGTGGGACATGGCATACTCCCCCCCTTCAAAGATTTTTCGTCCCGAAGTTACTTTGATTAAATGTTACTTATAGAATTTTAGTTTTCTCACCATATCCTCCACAACACCCTCTATTAGCTCTTGTATCTTCCACAACACCCTCTGTTGAACTAGTATAGAGACACTCAAGTGACTACAATAGACATTGAAAGTCCACATCACAACACCAGGGAAGCACGAGTACTCTCTAGCTATCCTTCCCGACTTTTGGAACCATGGTTAAAGCTTAATGGTCTATCTAGAGCCCCAAGGATTGGGATCTCATATGCCCAATTAGGCATTTGGATTGGTACTTATGTACACCAAGAATCTCAAAGGTTGACCTAATCTCCCTCCTAAACAACTAGGTATAGCCCCAGGCATCGAAGTCCAATTCCACAACACCATTGACGAACAACACTCTAGCCATTTTCTAGGACTTCGACATTACATATTCAATACAAGGCATAAGTAGTATATTGAGTTGTCCCCAACCCTTAATATTTACTTGTAATATTCTTCTTTGTGGTTATGGGCTCCCACGAGATCATCAAATAAACCAACCCTCTCAGCCCATTGGTGGATAACTTGACAATCACCACCTCACAACATGAAACCAATGCATTAGTCATAATATAACATTTCAAAGAAAGAATCCACATGCTAAATCTCGCATGTCATCATGAGAATACAACATCATTGTCATCACCCCATGCTCACGCATGTCAATATAAAACAACTTTTCATAAAATAATTCCATGCAATTACATCATGTCATCCTATCATGAGATATTATCCTAAGATCATAACCTCAACATATTTTTATCAAATGTATAACATAATAAAAAGGAATCATATGTTATCCTAACATCATAGCATAACATCATGAATATAATAATAATCTCAACACATCTTTATCAAAGACATAGCCTTTTATCAACATAATTAAATGGAACCACATAACATCGTATGTAACTACCATAGACTCTTAAGATAACATAACATCATGAACATAATAACCATCTCAACACATATCACATGTAGAGAAATAATGACATCATGAATGTTCTTATCATGATTCATCAAAAGAATCAAATTTATTTTCTTGCATAAATAAATAGTGAATAATAACTTTTATATCTAATGTAAGACATATCATCAAAACATCCATCCTACATAGGTATACTTGGTTAAGTTTGTCAGCCCAAGCTAACTCTAAAGGTCACTGGTACCATTTGATCATCCAAATACTAATTGTTTCTTGATTATCATTTCCTCTTCCTTCAACAAGAGGGTTGACAATTTATAAGATATGTATAGTCACCTTATCAATGTGCTAAAGTTTTCATATATTTGAATTTCATGTAAACCCACGCCATTTATAGCCATAATATCTACTCATTGGCATACAAGATTCTTACTCTTCAAGCTAATTTTTTGCACATCAATCTCTAAGACTTCAACTTATCACACCATCTATTTTCCTTGCATTATAAGTTCTATAAACTGAAAATTACTTTGTCATACCTAATCAGATGCAAGTGCATATTTTGACACCTTAAAATAATACAAGCCATGTCCCTTTATCATCATTCATTCAAGCTCTCTTCGTCCCCTTTTCAAGATGTGATGTCCTTGGAGAAAGACAATGACACACACACACACACATAATTACATTTAATAATGCATGCACAATAACATACACAACCATAACACCACCATTACATACTTCACAACATAATAACATAATCACAAAGGAAAAAGTACTTATCTTTTAAAGTTCACCGATTGGATGTAACCTCAGATGTTCGTCCAAAAAAATTCCAACCCATAGTATATCATTCCCTATTAGCCTACGCAACCCGAGGAAGTGTACCCCCTTCTCTATATTATGGAAAGGAGGGAAACGAATCCCAGAGCAATCTGATAGGCTTGTATTTAGAGTATTCGATTGGTGAGTGTAATAAGCATCGGCTGGTCTTCCTTATCGATCCTTCCAATATAATGAGTGTTTATTCATTGTCTATCCTCTAAGGTGATAACTGTAAAAGATCTCGTCTGAGAGCGATGGTTAGAGCTCCTCCAAGATTTCTCACCTGAGTGTCCAACTCCTTTTCTCGTTCATAACCCGATGGATTCATTGTTAAATTCCATCTCCTTTTCTCGTTCGTAGCCTGATGGATTCATTGTTAAATTACAACTCCTTTTCTTGTTCGTAACCTAATGGATTAATTGTTAAATTCTTATTTCAATTCATTTTTCTAAGAGAAAACAACTAGTATCTTGACGACAACCTGACACTCATAGTACCGAGAATTGCAACGTGTGGCTACAAAAATGCAACCAAATGTTCAAAAATGAAAACCCACATTAGAGTTTTAGAATATGCTTGCATGGGGGTCAAAATAAGCAGTAGATCCATTTACATGACACTAGACATGTGAATGGAGCCCAAACCAAGCACATAAATAGAAATAAAAGTTTCTTTCACCACCAACGATGAAATCTCATCAACAAGACTAACATAAGATTCTTGGCCCAACTTAGTTATTGTGCACTTTTTCTCTTCTGATCTAGGGTTTCCACTTTTCTTCAATTATTCACATGCCATGAGATACGATACCAGTACATCAACCGAATATGTTATATTCTTCCAATTGAATAGATATGATCACAAGCAACCAAATACCATGGGTGTAGAGTCACAATAGCTTGGGAATTTGAGTGGCCAAATTAATCTCTTGAGGTGGGGTCTACTGCCAATACTGAGATTGATTTGATACCATCTGGTGTGTATCGAGGGGTGAGACCAAGAAATACAAATAAAAATATATGAACATGTCCTAACACAATTTTGGACCACTAGTATAGCAAATCACCTATGCATTATTATTTCATCTTGAACTGTAATGATCTTCACCTAATTATTTATTTAAAGTTCCATAATTCGTACACTTGTAGTGATAATGGTTCAATCAAAATGGTGACCGAGTGTCTCTTAATATGTTTCCTAACATGTGAAACCCATCGCCTACCAATAATAATCTTTAAATAAAATCTGCGAACTAGTAACTAGTAACGCCTGAAGTAATATTGTGGCACATGCAATGTAATTTCACATCCTTGTGTGGTAATACAATTTTTTTTTGTAACCTATGGAAGTCCTTGGATGTATCCTAAGCACTCTTTGAAACCCTAATTTTTATAGTCTTTGAAGACTCCAATTTTAGGGTTTATTTTGGACAATTGAAATGGATGATCTACACATTTCCGTATACAAATGAGCAATCCCACAAAAGAATTGTAAGATCTACCAAGATCTGAAAATTTCCAAATAGATCCAACATCTACCAAGAATAATGAATATCCAAATACCCAAGTTTTGTTAAAAATTTAATTGAGGAGGCCCATAGTCCGTAAGGGTTGGAACCTTGCTTTGATACTATATGTAATGGCCCAATTTACCAAATAATTATACATGCAAAAATTTAGCCATGTAATAGCCGGATTTACTAAAGGAAATACAAAATTACCATAAAATAGTCTAAACAA
>JZKD02S2408613.1:382760-402590 GCA_000966675.3 Picea glauca
TATTTTATTTATGTCGGCTTTATTCCATTAGTTGTAATTATACCTCCTAGTCTCCTATATATACCAAGGAGACGTTTTCATTTGGAATCATCTTGTACTTGAACATTTAAGTGGGACAAAAGGAGGTTGCCCCCTCGAAGATGCTTATTATCTGAAATTATCTCTTTTTCAAGGCGTTGAGTACTTTTTCTGAGGTTTTTCTATGCTATATTGATATTTGGTTCCTAACAAAAAATAAAAAGAGTTAGGACCTTCTCAAGATCTAGAACTATAAGAGACTACTCCAACCATATATTATCTTGCTTTGATTGGAATTAACACTCAAACTTTCTAGATAGAAGGATAAATCAAGAACAAAGGGTAACAATGTTGATTGATTTTGGTAGTACACATAACATCATTTACTACAAATTATTATCCAAACCTCTCAATTGCTTTATATTTCTAACACCAAAGTTTGAAGTAATGATTAAAAATGGAGGTACCATAAATTGTTCAAGAAAGTGTTATACTATTAAGCTCACTATGGGGGAGTAGTTCTTTGATAGACCAGTGGTTACAATCCAAATGGGTGGTGTTGATGTAGTATTAGGGGTCTAATTGTTACAACCATTGGGAATAGTGGATTTTAATTTCTAGGAACTTTCATGAAATTTTCCTTAGAAGGAAAGGAAATCAAACTCAAATATATACAAGGAAACATATAAAGTGATAGGGTCTAGCATGACATAATTGTTGAAAGAAGGACAACTAGGAGTAATTTCACAATTGTTCTCACTAAATGTTCAAACATATAAACCCTTTGTGACCTTAGTTCTCCAAAGAGTTATTGGAACAATTCCAAGATATTTTCTAATATTCCCAAAGGTTTTTCTCTTAATCAAGAGCATCATCATGTTTTTAAACTAATCTTGAGGAGCCTTCCTCCTAATATATTCACTTGCAGATATAACCCTATGCCTAAAAGAGTGAGATTGAGTATATGGCTCAATAAATTCTAGAGGTTGGCATCATTAGACATATCCAAAGTGCTTTCTCTTCACCAATGGTGATTGTTTACAAAAAATATTGTTCATTATGTATGTGCCTTGATTATAGGATCTCAAAAAGATCACCACTAAATATAAGTTTTCAATTCTTGTCATCAATGAAATAATAGATGAATTGTAGGAAGATATTTTTTACTAAGTTAGATATTTGTCTAGGATGTGTGTTTTAAACATTTACAATATAAAGTGCACACACATATTCTTTATAATATAGAAATAAAACAATAACACTCACACATAGTACTCATAAATTTACCCTAGAAACCATTAACTATGAAAGCCGACAAATGTTTAGAGCCTCACCTATAAAGCTCTCATTGTATTAACTTCACCATTTACAAATAAAATATATATGATTCCATAGAATCCAAAATCCCTAATCCACTGACCTAGATTATATTGAAACCTTAATTCCTTAAATGGAATAATAAAACCATGGGTTGGAAAACTGTGTGCCAAAACTGCCCAAAATGGACCAAAAAATTGCCCCTTTTTTTTCGGGGCCTTCACCCCCAAAACCCCATACAAGGGGGCCTTTCACATCCTCTGTAACCTCCCTACTACACTTGACACAATTTACAATATGTGAGGCTAATTGTGCAAATAATATAACACATACCCAACATTCTCCCACTTGTTGTTTTCTTTGCATATAGGGGGGCCAAGGATTAAATGATCAACAATTCAAGATAGCAATGCCCATTTCTTATCTACACCAAGATAAATTCTCCTTGTTCACAAACTTTATCAATGAATATACAATATTCTTCAAAGTTTCCACCTTCTTTTCTTCAACGATGTCTCTCACAAAGTGATACTGAACATCAATATGCTTCGTATTAGAATGATAAATTCAGGTTCTCTGTTAGAAATATTTCACTTTATATATCACAATATAACCTTATAGCTTGTTGTACAAACCCAATACCTAAACACGACCTTTGTAACCATACAAATTCCTTACTCGCATGGGTGAATGCCATGTATTCAACTTATGTATTTGAGAGTGCCACTATAGATTGTCTCTTTCTCACCCAACTGATTGCTCCTCCAAATAGGTTAAACACATAACGACTCATAGTATTTTTCAATCCATATCTCCAGCCTAGTTCGCGTCAGTAGATCCATGCATATCCAAAACTCTGTCTGCACTAGGTATTCCTTGACAACAAATTCCATAATATGTAGTGCCACAAAAATACTTGAAAACCCTCTTAACAACTATCCAATGATCCTTCCTTATTTTTTACATATACTTGATCAAAAATCCTACTGAATGTGCAATGTGTGGTCTAGTACAGACCATTGCAAACATCAAATTGCCTATAACACTAGCATAGGGAACATGAGACATGTCATCTTCCTCTACATGTGCCTTGGGACAATGATATACATATAACTATACTCCTACAAGAATATGGACCTCGATCGATTTACATTCCTTCATATTAAACCCACATTAAACATCTGCAATATTGTCTCAACATATTTACTCTGATTCAACCAGAGTTTCTAGTTTTCCCGATCTCTTTTAATTTCCATGCCCAAAATAAAATTTGCAGCACCAATATATTTCATATAAAATTTAGAAGACAATTGAGTTTTTACCTCGATGATTTCCTTGTAGTTTCCATTCAACAACATATCATTAACATATAGAACCAAATTAATAAGATGATCACCAACTAATTTAAAATACACACAATGATCATCTTTGCTCCTTGTGAAATCAAGTCCAAAGATATAAGTATCAAAATTTTGATACCACATCCTTGGAGATTGCTTTAAGACATATAGGGACTTTTGCAGCTTTCAAACCAACTCTTTCTTACCCTTCACTACAAAACCTTCTAGTTGTTTCATGCAAAATTATTTTTCAAGACCCCACGTAGGAATTATGTCTTTATTTCCATCTGTTCTACTTCAAGATCAAAAGTTGTAGAAACAAAAAAAGTAAATCTAATAGAATTCAATTGACCAATAGGAGAAAATATGTCACCAAAATCAATTCCCTCTACCTGGTAATATCCCTTTGCTATTAGGTGAGTTATATACTTCTCAACTTTACCTTCTGCATTCAAATTCTTATTAAACACCCATTTTCTATTAACGAGTTTTCTTCTAGTTGATAAATCAACTAGATCCAAAGCCTATTTTTTATCCAAGGCCGCCATTTTTTCAACCACGACCGTCTTCCATATTTTACCATCCTCTGAATCCATTGCCTCCCTTATAGTCTTGGGATCTTCATCGGTAATAGATAAAGAAAAACTAGAGTGAAAATCAAGTGGAGTATACCTTTCTATTTTCCTTCTTTCTTGAACTGATCTTCTTAATACCGTTGAAAGTTATAGCTCGGGATGTCCTTTCATATGATAATGCCTAGTATGAAAGGGACATTAAAAAGTCTCGTAAATATCATTTTATAAATGGAAAAGTGGTCATAACTTTATTTTATAAAGTGATTTTATATTTTAAAGTGAAAAATGGCATTTATATTGTATAATGACTTAAAGTGTATTTAATGAGAAGTTAAACCCTAGCCTTTAATGATGAGAGTGAATCTCATTCATTAGATTAAAAGAAGTTAAGGAATTTAAGGTTAGATCATTAAATGAGTTAATATAAAATGTATTTTGAGAGAAGGCATTGATTATTATTGTGTGAGAAACACAAGAACATTCATGAGAGCATTGAATGTGAAGAGAGAGAGAGAGAGAGGAAGAAATTTTTGAGAGGAAGAAAAACTAGAGAGAAGGCATATTTCTTGAGAGAAGAAGAGTGCAAATACCAAGACAAAACAAAATAAATAATTTGTAGATCATACATGCATTGAAAGAATGGTTTGTACAATGAACTTTGAATGTCATACAGTATGCCTTTATGTAAAAAAACCAAGGCTGATATCTGACACAGTTCCCAAGGAAGATTTTGCTGAGTTTTGGAGTCATACAATGGGTATGAATAGTACATAAATTTTTTGAGTGCATTTTCAGATTGTATTTTGCTAGTACAGAGGGTTGTCCAACCGTTAATGTCTAGTATATTTCCCGAGATGAAGCAAAAGGAAAACATTTAATGTTGTTGATATCTAGCTGTGTAATCATTAATTTCTAAGAAGATTCATAATAAATATATTTCTCTTGGTTTTCCCCTGGGATTTGCCCCAAAATCATTGTGTCATTAAATGTTGTCTCTATCATTTATATTTTGCTGCAAGTTTACTTAGCACCATATTTTATCTTGTAGTTTCATTAAGAAAATGTATGAGAAATGCATTAATGTGTTTGACTATTGAAGACTAAAATCATTATGTGCCAAGTGTTTGACAAAATCATTGAATGAGACACTTATTGATTTTGTGAGTAAAATTTAACAAATACTAGAGTATGAGGTTCTTGTTCTTGTTTTGATTCATGTTCTTCTATTGAATCATATTCTTCACCCTCCAACTCAACTTCCATTGACTCTGGTTCTTTTTCCTTTGGTAGGACTTCCTGTTTGCAAACATGTTCAACCTCTCTAAAGACAACATCATGACTATAAACAATATTCTTAGTTTATGGGTTCCAAAGTTTCTATCATGTTATACCATATTTATAACCAATATAGATACACTTTTTAGCTTTATTATCTAGATTACTCATGTTTTCCTTTGGAACATGTACATAAGCATCACAACCAAACACTCTGAGATGTTTAAGAGATGGTTTCTTACCAGTCCATGCCTCATGCATATTTTTTTCCACCAACATTGATGAGGGTGATCTGGGTGATATATTTACTAGATAACATGCAACACCCACTGCCCCTACCCAAAATTCTTGTCCTAACCCGACATAACTGATCATGCTCCTCGATTTTCCCATCAACATCTTATTCATCCTTTCTACAACCCCATTCTGTTGAGGTGTGTATGGAGTCGTATTCTTCTTTGATATATTGCACTTCTTACAAAATTCCTCGAATTCATTCTTGTAAAACTCTCCACCATTATCGATCCTCAACACATTTATTTTCTTCTCTGTTTGTTTTTTCACAAGAGCCTCACAATATTTAAATTTACTAAAGACTTCAAATTTCTTTCAGAGGAAATAAATCCATGTATTCCTTGAAAAATCATCAATGAATGAAACATAGTACACATATTTACCTAGTGATGAAACAAACACAGGTCCAAAAAAATCACCGAGTACTAACTCTAAGATCCTATTTTCTCTTGTAGCACCAGATGAGAATCTTACCCGATTATGTTTACTATATATTGCAAATGTTCAAAGAAATCAAAATCCAATGTGAAATCATACATGACCTTCAACCATACCTTTCCCATGTAGTGCTCGAAGGCCCTTCTCTCCAATATGTCCCAATATTTGATGCCACAACATTTTATTTTATCTAGAGACCATAGGGGTTCTATCTTATTCATTTCCACTCTTAGGAACAACATAAATGTTACACCCATTACTGATAGTGCTTCCCAATATCTTGTATAGAGTTTCATTTTGAACTCTCCTCATCAACACCATTGCTCGTCGAACCATTTTCATGTTTCCTTTTCAAACACAGTATGTACACCTGCATCACTCATCTTACTTACACATATCAAGTTTCCAGCTAGCTCTAGAATGTGAAAAACCCCAGGGAGTGTTATAATCCTTCCATCCTTAAGTTGTGACTTGAATTTTCCTCATCCTATGATTCTGGATGTAGATTCACCCCCTAGGAAAACATCACTTCCATTATACTTTTAATATTAACAGAACCACTCCCCATGGGGATTCATGAAAATAAGCACCTGAATCGATAAACCATGCATCATGATCGACATGTTTGCTTCCAAGTACACATCCCCTCCTTCCTTTGAGTAGGTTTTCCCTTATGTGGAAGGAACATCATCAGATCCCTTCCCTCTCTCAACACTTTTTGATCTACAATCCTTCTTTTAATTCCTAATTTTACTAGATTTCCAACATTTCCTTAAGGATTTTCCTAGAGATTTAGATCTACCTCTAGATTTAGATCTCCCACTTGAGAAATTATTTTTATTTCTATCTAGGGAATATCCTCTTACAGATAAGACATTTGTTCTTTGACTATCCATGGATTTCCTCCTCATTTCTTATGATAACAAGGATGAAACCACATCATCAAATTTTAATGTAGTTGCGTTACTCCCACTAGTTACTACCAAACTATCCCATGAATTTGGAAAAGAACATAGTAAACTAATGCACTTATCTTCATAAAAAAATTTAATGTCAACAAATAAAAATTGAGCTAACATAATATTGAAGGAATTTTAGATTCTCTCTCACCAAGTCTCCATCATTCATCCTAAAGAGGTACAAATTCTTCTAAGGAAAACGTTTGTTTAGCAAGGACTTAGATTGATAAAAAACCCCTAACTTTTACCATAACACTTTGGTTGTAGATTCTCATGAGACATTTAGTAACATTGAATTTGAAAGACACAACCATATTGTTCTCTTTGCTTTCCTATCCAACTTCATCTAGTTTTCTGTAGGCATACCCATAGGTGCAGTACCTGGATCCACAACAACCCAATGTTATTTATCTACCAAAAGATCCTCCATCTTCATCTTCCAAAGATCAAATATTTTCCCAATAAATTTGTCAATCTCTATTTTGGAATTTCTCACCATTCTCTTTCACCACAATAATCACCACCATAGACCTCCTACTGATACTAGGTTTATCACAAACCCAAGATAACTAAACCCTTAACAACAAGGGCGTCCCCATGAAGCCAATAACTTCTTTGATACAAAATATGTATTTTAAACCTTTACAATATAGCAACACACACATATTCTTTATAAAATAGAAATAAAAAAATAACATTCACACATAGTGCTTAGAAATTTACCCTCAAAACCCTTAACCAGGAAAACCAACAAATGTTTAGATTCACACCTCTAACTCTCATTGTATTAACTTCACCATTTACAAATACAATATATATGATTATGCAAAATCCAAAATCCCTAATCCATTGACCTAGATTAGTCTACAACCTCAATTCCTTAACTGGAATTAGAAAACCATGGGACGAAACATCGTGTTGCCAAAACTGCCCAAAATGGACCATAAAATTGCCCAATTTTATTTTCAAGGTCTCCACCTACAAACCCTTGGACAAGGTGGGATGTTTCCCCCCTTGTTACCCCCCCACACCCGATGCAATGTACAATGTGTGAGGTTAGTCGTGAAAATAATATAACATGTACCCAACACATGCTATCATCAAATTAGAACGCGGGAATAATACAACCTTAAAATAAACTTTTGAACACATGAAGGTCATTATGAATTTCCGGTGATTCCTTTTGGCCTTACTAATGCACCTTTAACATTTCAAATCTTGATAATTTATATTTTCAAGTCCTTCCCCCAAAAAAATGCATTGGTATTTTTTGGTGATATACTAATTTACAACAAAACCTAGAAATAACATGTACACCATGTTGACATGGTCTTAAAACTATTAGAGGAGAAATAACTATATGAAAATCTTTCCAAGTGTAATTTTGGGTTTTAGAAGTGGAATATTTGGGTCATGTTATATCTCATGAGGGTGTCATGGAAGTCTCGAATAAAATTAAAGCTATGATGGAATGGCCAATTCCAAAACCTCAAATATATTAGGTGATTCTTATGAGTGACAAAATATTAATGATTTTTTTTCAAGAATTATGGTCAAATAGAAAGACCCTTTAACTTTATTATTAAAAAAATGATGCCTTTTCTTTGACTTAAGAAGCARCCCAAGCTTTTGAAAAACTTAAGGAGTTCATGTGTAGTAATCATGTCTTGGCCACACTTGACTTCAAAAAAACATGTATTGTGGAGTGGGATGCCTYAGAGCATGGCATCGRTGTAGTTTTTAATGCAAGAAGGAATACCCYTTACYTTTGGAATCCRCCAACTTAAAGGAAATAACTTACTCAAACCTATTTATGAGAAGGAAATGTTGGTCATACTGCATGGAATTAAGAAATGACACATTTACCTAATAAGAAGGCACTTGAAGGTAAAAACATATCATGATAGTGTAAATTGCTTCATGGAACACCAAATATGTTCACCRSAGAAACAAAAAAAGGGTCACAAAAATAGGTTATAAATTTGAAATTACCTACGRAAAAGGGAAAGAAAATTTCGTGGCAGCATGTACTTTCAAGGAAATAAGAAGACACTAAGGATTTACTTTATGATATATCCATYATATGAGATGATTATATGGAAGACTTAGGAAGAAGTGAGGATAGAATAACAACATGAATAGAATGTAGGGTAGTTCATTCACAACTATAACATGACCTAATACATTAGATAAATTTGTGTGGAACAATAATTTTCTTTGGTATAAGTATCACCTATATTTATGTAAGAATTCACAACTCAAAAAAAAGGTTTTTTTGGATCTACACACTTCTCCTAGGGGGGCCTTACACTTAGGATCAAAAACTTTTCATAGGATCAAGAATGTTTTTTTTTTTGGAAGGTATCAAACCTAAAGGTTAAATTTTTTTAGTGGAATGTTTGGTTGTATAATAGAAAAAAGGAGAGACAATCAATACCTTGGGTCTTCTAGAACCATTAACTATACCAAGTTAGTGTTGGGAAGAGGTCTCAATGGATTGTATCATAGGTCTACCAAAGTCTAAAGGGAATGATTTCATCATGGTGGTGGTGGATAGACTAAAACAATATGCCCATGTTTGTGCACTTTCTCATCCTTTTAAATGAAGCACACTAGCCACAACATTTAGGGAAACAATTCAAAATCTACATGGAAACCCAAAGAATATTATAAGTGATAGAAATACAAATTTTATTGGTAATATTTTGACTAACTTGTTTTCTTGTATGGGTATTCAACTAGCTCACATCTCCTCTTTCCATCCCCAATCTAATGGGAAAATTGATATTGTGATAAATGTTTGGAAGGTTATATCCCTTGCTTTTCATTTGATAAATAGTCATAATGGGTCAATTGGTCCTTTTGATAGAATGGTGGTATAACACTTCCTTCTATATGTCATCCAAAATGTCCCCAATTATGACACTCTATGCGTATTTCCATATATCCATCACATCACCCTTAAGAGGGGAACCTAATGTTCAAGCAGTGGAGGATTACATTGATCACCAATAAGTGGTTCTCAAACTATTGAAGGACAACTCGACTATAGCACAAAACAAGATGAAACAACAAGCTTATCAAAATTACAGTGAAAGGCACTTTGTAGTGGGGATTCAATAATTTTGAGGATGCAAACATACAAACAAATTTCCTTCAAGTAAAAAAATAAGGACAATAAATTAGAACCTAAATACTATGGTCTATGTAAGGTGTTGTAGATGATTGGAAATATGGCTTATAGATTGGAGTTTCCTATGTCTTCATGGGTACATATAGTCTTCCATGTTTCTTGTTTAAAGAAGGTAATTAGTGACAAGATCCTAGTTCAAACTATCTTTCCAAATCTTGGTGAAGAGTGAAAAATCATACTATAACCTAAAATAATCATAAAAAAAAAAGATCAATCAACTACAAAATTGAGAAATCACCGAGTACCTCATCAAGTGGAAGAACCTTCCAATATAATATGCGACCTAGTAAGATGATTTATTCATAGAGAAGAATCTACTTGACTAATCAAGAATTGAGGGGAAAACTTGTTTTAAGGGGTGGGGAATGTTAAGTCCCTAGGTATTGGGCCATTGCATTGCTATTATTATATTATTGTTTCCATTATTGGTGACTAGGCCCATTATTCGTAATTGTACCCTTTGTCTGCTATATATACCAAGGAGATCTAGTTTTAGGGAACATCACGATTTATTTGTAAACGTAAGGTGTAAAGGAGGCTTCCTCCTTGAAGTGGCATTTCTATTTAGTCACTTTTTATCATTCTTTAAGCATGACATTATTGAATTGTGCATTTTTTTATGCATATTTGACTATTTGGTCCATAACAATTGATGTACTTATAAATTTCTCTTTCAAAATTCTTCATGGACTCTACGATGGGGATTTTATTCTTCTAAAAAATAATCTTTTTAGAGGAAGCACATGAAGAGGATGTAGTGTTGATATCAACATATTCATATCTCTTCCAAATGATAGTTATATTTGTCAATGTTGGATCATTAAGGTCATTTGGGTACTTTGTATGGAATAAGGCTAGGTTAGCACAATGATAACATTTTTTCCACCAACACATTGTTTCTGGTAAACAACTCATGAACCCCTTTTTCACATAGAATCTTAGATATAAAAGCATGAATTATGGAACGAGGATATGAATTTGTCCAATATTTTTACCAAAATCATTGAAAGTGTAATAACATAATTCAAATAAAACATGAAAATGACAACACCATATGTCATGAACAGTGATAGATCTCATACAGTTTGGTTTAAACTTCACAAATGTGCTAATTGGGATAAAAATATCAAAATGTCTCTCTTTGAAATCAATGAACATTCAACTTGAGTAAATTAGAATAAATGTTTTTCATTTGGTTCATACATACCACTTGATATTCGATGCCATGCCACATTATTTATATTTGGTGAAACACAAGAATTCACCACCCAATATTCTTGCACCATAACGTCTTTTGGAAGTCTATCCTTGTATGGTTTCCTATAAATAATGCCCCCCCCAAAATACCATCATTTATTTCTAATTGCATTTTGAATTTTTATGCTTGTGTGATGTCTTTGTCAATGTTCCCAACATTTTTTATGTATGGGTCAACACAAAATTCATTGAAGTTGTAGGTGTAATGACAATTACATGTATGAGTTTATGTATAATACTCACATCAGATGTTTGTGATTTTCCAAATGATTTGATTTCGATAGCAAGGTTTTCAAATATATTATGCGTTACCTTTTCCTCTTTCACATGCTTTTTAACATTCAATAATGTGGTGGCCTTTTTCAACTTGTACATCATCAAGCTATATAACATTTGTTTGTGTAATAACTAATTGATCTTCAAAAAACATTGTGAAAATATCACGAACACACTCTTGTGTAGTATGAGGGGAAAATTTGGTTCCTAGATCTTCAATTTTGATTATATTGATGTTCTCTATGAAGTCATCATCAACTTGGATATTACTACAACTCCTATTTTATCTTGGCATCCTCAATGCATTATCCTTCTCTTTGATTCACTCATTAATTCCATGTTGTGTATTCTCCTCTTTAATTTTTTCATCAATTCCATGTTCTTCTTCATCAGAGTAAGAGATCATTTCCCCTTCATTTTAACATGTCCATCAACATTAAGCTGTAAAGCCCTTTGTTCAACATTATCATTTGAATCTCCAATTCTCAAACTTTTTGTTTTTTTCTATTTTCCCATGCTTTTTTTTTTTCATTATGAATATCATTATCTCCGTTGCAATGATAATTTTTTTAAGATTTCTTTTGCTCCCCATGCTTATGCAATATTTAAACCTTGAAAATCCAAAATTTTCTTTTCAATATTTTTTCTCAAGAAATCATTCAATATCGTAGAGTTAATAAAATCTTTAAGCCCAAAAATCAAATCTTATTGCCCACAAGAACCTTAAACTCCAAGGAAAAAGAAATTGAAAAAAAGCTTTATTTTCTATTCTTTGGGATTTGCAAAATACATGTATGAATTATTCTTTGGGATTTGCAAAATACATGTATGAATTGGATAAAATACATCTTGATCTAATTAAAATACCAATTTTGGGTGGAAAAATACTTTTAGTTAGCCTTCGAGGTTGTTTTTGATCTATGATCTTTTTAAAATCATGATTTATATGTATTATACCATAGTATCCACAATAGGGTGAATACATGATATTGTATAACTTTTTGGAAAGAAGGACATGCATAAATGGTCTCCATAAACCATTGATCGAGGAGTAATGTTGAATGATGTTTTAAATCCGTGATTGAGGTTTAAAACCTTGATCAAGGGATTAAATCCTCGATCCTTGGTTGAGAGTCTAAAACCATAATCACGATATAAGTAAAAATAAAACCTTAATCAAGGGATTAGTATTTAAAACTTTGAATCAAGGGTTTAAAAGTCAAAAAACTTTTCTTATTTTTTCTAATTTTCATGGGTCTTCAACTTTTAGGAGGTGAAATCCCTTCATCTTTTCCATGGAAGATGAAATAGTTAGTACCTATAGATTCATCATTGAATCATCTATCCAATGGATATAATGTTCTTATAATCCATTTCACTATATTATTAATTTATTTTGTTCTAAAACATAATTTTTTTTTCTTTCTCCTAATTAGTGAAGGTCTCTAGTGAAATAAGTATCTTAGAAATTTCAAAACCAAAAACTTAGAAAAAATATTTGGGATGCCTATGGATGCTTACTCTTCAAAAGAGTATTTCTATTTTCTAATTGTATGTAAACACGAGAAAATAAATTTGTTAGAAACACAAAGGTGTATAATATGTAATTCAAAAATTAATTAGTCACCATAGAAAAATAACAGAAAATACAACTTTCCAAGAAAAAAGGGATAAACTACATTTTGTGTATATCATGCTCATGCAATTTATTTTTTAAATTATACATTTGACACTGAGATAGTTGTCTGGAACAAAATTCACTTGTTAAATTTTCTAGAAATTTACAAAAATAAATAGATAATTAAATGCAGATTTGACACATTAAATGACATTAATGTTTTTTGAAAAAAATATCATTACAAAGATAACACAATTCCTCACAATTTTTCTTACTACACATCAAAATTCATTAATCTTAAATACACGTTTTAAGGAATTCATTTTAAAATATATGTAAAATGTCAAATTTTCATTGTCATATTTCATTAGAAAGTGGGACACATCTTCATGGATCCACTCAATACTCCCTCCTAAGCTTATGGAATTTATAAATCAATAATTCCTTCATCTTTTTCAATGTCATGGTTGGTTGTGGTATAAAATGTACCATCCACCAATGAAATGATATGTGGACATGCCTAGAATATGTGGAAATTTCTTGACTCTTATTCATCTAATAAAAACCTCATGTTCTTCTTAAATCCAATGAAATACTTAAGGCTTAAG
Source organism: Picea glauca (assembly GCA_000966675.3). Classification (NCBI taxonomy): domain Eukaryota; kingdom Viridiplantae; phylum Streptophyta; class Pinopsida; order Pinales; family Pinaceae; genus Picea; species Picea glauca. The sequence continues at coordinate 395,929 of JZKD02S2408613.1, forward strand.
TAGGCCCTAGTTACACTCTACCTTGACTCTCATTCATCTAAGAAAAAACTCATGTTCTTCTCAAATCCGTCATATACTTAAGTAGGTACTAGTCATACTCATTATGATATTGGGCTAATTAATGTGTATCTTAATTTGAAAAATCTCTTAGCATAGCCCCAATATACTTTGTGGTTAGCATGTGCCCATGCTTGTACATAACACATTATCATAATCTTTAACTAATGATGAGGTTAGATTTCTCTTGTTCTACCCTAGTTTCAATCTTGTTTTATTATCCGAAAGGACCCAGGGAAGCCTAGGAATGAATCAGAGTTCTCAGAAGTACCTCAGGAAGCTCAAAATGGCCTCAACAGATAGAGAAAGGGAAAAAATTCAAAGTCCTCAAAACTCAACGAAATTGACATCATTGCGAAGAGCACATTGTAATATTTCCAATGACGTAAATGATTCGTCAAACAGAGTTACGAATCAAAAGATATTCGTGGTCAAAGTTTTGGTCAACCTAGCCCAGTTAACAGGGATGAGTCAACATCTGTACTACTGAAGTCAACAACAATACAGATGACGTTAGCATCCGTACAAGGTACGTGGCACAATCAGAGAGAGACACGTGTCATGATGACATCAACATAATGACATGCTAATCCGTACAACCATATGGCAGTTTGTACAATACGTGGCAAGCTGACATGGCAAGTGGGTGATATGGCATGATGACTATGCAGATGGATGACATGGACCGATGAATGACCACCACGTGGCCCAGTCATGGGATACCATGTGGCAGCGGGAAAATGCCCAATGAGGACCAACAACAAAATTTTCAAAATTAAATAGGGGTTGGCCAATGACCAACCTCGATCTACCAAAATTAGCGGTGGTTCCGCTAGAGTGGGCATATGCGACCAAATCCGGCCCCATATCCCAACGGAGTCACAAGACTTGGCGTCGTTGCTAAAGTTGAAGGAGGTTACGCAAATATTGGCAGAGCCAACATGTTTTGGTAAACATTTATAACAAAGGGTTAAAAAGGGATGCCTGCGGGTTTGACCCCGGGATCTCCCCCATCAACGAATGCCTTAATATAAACCCAATTGCCAATAGACCAAATGGTCTTCATTGGGTAATCCGCCAACAATTTTTATTAAAAAGGCACATTTTAGCAATGCACAGGAGGGAGGCACACACACTTATCCGTACTAGGCACAATTTTCAATGCAAAATTATTGAATTAATTGCAGGTTGCAGGCACAGAAACTGAGACAAGTTTTCTAATGGGCTTGGGAGTGCTTGAGTCAGATTGAGGCGTGGAGACAGTCATTTTTGGGTAATTTGATGCCACGAATTTAATTGTGCTGTCTATTTTCTGATCTAAGTAAACCTTCTGTAGCTTATTTCCAGAATGAGGTATACTTATGTATTTGAAAAATTCTTTTGCCGAGTTAATAAAAAAGCACACCCATTTGAGAGCAAGACCTAGAGACGTAGTCCATTAGGGACGAACTCCTTTATCAAGTTTTGTGTTTAGATTGATGCTCATGTCTCCTTCTTATTGATTTTTCCTTCTTTATGGTGCACTTTAATTTATGCTCATTTAATACAATTCTTTAATAAGTCATAACGATGAAAAGATCCTAGATCATGTTGGTATCAGAGCACTCATCTTTGACTTGAATTATTGAGTGTGAATGCTTACTAGGGCCAAGCATAAGCATGGTTAAGGAACACTTAATACTTTCAAACCAGAGATTGGTCGTGCATCTTGAAGGAAGAAAATGGATGAAGTGGACAAGCGTGATGAACAGGAGAAAAAAATCCATATGGTCTTCTATCCCATGTCAGAAATGGTCGAGCGAATGTATGGAGACTATGAGAAGAGGATGAAAAAGAAAGGGAATAAAAGAGAAGAACAAGAAGATGAAAATGCTTCATTGAACCAAGGGGATTTAGGAAACCCTCCTGAGCCTCCATCTCCACCATCAAGTTCTATCTCTTCCTCATTTGATCATTCTCATCATTCTCATCATTCTAATGCTATCCATAAATCCTCTTTTAAGAAACCATTGTTAAATCTTGGTGTAAATTTTTCTTTACCTATGTTTAATGGATATGCTAATCCTGAAAAGCTAGATAGTTGTATCCGACAGGTTGAAGTATATTTCCATGTACAACAGATTGGTGAAGAGGAAGTGAAAGTGAAATTAGCCTCTCTTCGATTGGAAGGCACTGCTCTAGTATGGTGGGAGAGCAAGCTTGAGGAAAAAAGTAAGTGTGGTAATATTTTGTCCTCATGGTCGGAATTTAAATCAGAAATAAGGAAGCAATTTTATCCATTGGGTTATTTACATAAAGAAATGATGGAATAACAAACATTAAGACAAAGTAAAGGTCAAACAGTACAAAGTTTCATGGAGGAATTTAGGAACAAAGCACTTGCACTAAACATTCCTTTAGATTCCTATGAAACTTTAATGAAGTATATTGGTGCACTTCATAGTTATCTTCGTCACACTTTATTGTTATTTAACCCACCAGTCTTGACAAAGTTTGTGTGCAAGCCATGCACCTTGAAAGCAAAGGAAAGAATGATCAAGAAGATCCCACAAAGAAGCCTTCCAAGTTCCCACATAATCAGTTTAAAGGAAAGTTTAAAAGAAAGGACAAAAAGACCACCACTACAAATAAGGGAGAAGGAAATCCGTCTTGCACTCACTACAAGAGGGATGGTCACGACAATGATCACTGTTGGAAACTACATCCAGAGAAACGACCAAAGAAGTTCGGTGGAAAGGGGAAGACAAATATTGTTTCTATAGTACAACAAGATCTTGGTTTCGATTCAGGAGATGAGGAAAACATCACCGTGGTTGGAGTACAAGGTAAAGGTTCCCTTCATGCTAGTTCAAGTTCCACTAATGAATCTCATGATGATGAAAGAAAGAGGAATGAATTATTTCACATAAGGGTTGTATCTAAGCATACTAAGATTGATACTTTGTTTTATCCGAGTTCCCAAGTTAACTTAATATCTAAGACACTTGTCAAAAAAATGGGCCCTGAAACAAAACCACATCCAAAGCCTTATCCTCTTGGTTGGGTATGTGACAAAGAAAAACTTAATGTCACCAAGCAGTGTAGAGTTAGATTTTCTATTGCTTCAAAGTTGGTTGATGAAGTTGAATTTGTATGTTGTTTCTCTTGATATATGTGGCATAATGTTAGGGAGTCCATATCTTTATGATAGAAAAAAGTATTCTTTCGTCATGAGAAAAAATATCACCTTACTAAAGGAGGAGTGGAATACATTGTTAGAGCCCATAACATGAAGGTAAACAAAACACAAAACACTAGTTAATGCAGGACAAATGAAAAGACTCATAAACACTAATAAGAGATATGTACTCATGGTTGTAAGAGAAGAGGGTGTTGGAACATCCGACACCTTCCAAGGATGTGATCCTTCCCATAAGAAATAATTAATTGATATTGTTTCTAATTGTGATGAGATATTTCAAGAACCAGATGGATTACCTCCTAAGAGGGAAATCCAATATGAAGTACATCTTCAACATGATTCTCCCCTTCCTAATGTGGGCATGCACAAGATGTTAGTTATAGAGATGACAAAGATCAGTACAAGACTTGTTGGATTGAGGGGTCATCAAGCCCAACTCATATCCTTGCGGTTCTCCGATTGTGATGGTGCCAAATAAGGATGGCACATGGTGAATGTGTGTTGATTATCGAGCCTTAAACAAAATCACAGTGAAAAATTGATACCCTCTTCCTCGTATAGATGATTTACTTGATCAAATAAAGAATGTTGTTTATTTGACTAAGTTGGATTTGCGTAGTGGTTACCATCAGATTGGGGTTGCAGAACAGGATGCATGGAAAACTACCTTTAAAACCAAACAGGGTCTATTTGAGTGGTTAGTTATGTCGTTTGGGTTTGTAATTCCCCGACGACCTTCATGCATGTAATGAATGATGTATTCGGGCCATTCTTACATGACTTTGTAATTTTATATTTAGATGGGATTCTTGTATTTAGTGGGACTTGGGATGAAAATGTATGGCATGTAAATCAAGTATTGTATACTTTGCGAAGGGAAACATTGTATGTAGAATTGTCCAAATGTGAGTTTGGCAAGACAGTACCAGTGTACTTAGGTCATATTGTAGGAGGAGGAAAATTGAAAATTGATCCTTCTAAAATTGATGTAATTGTAAATTGGCCCGAGCCCACAACTGTAAGCAAAGTACAAATTTTATTGGGCACAGTTCAGTTCTGGAGGAGATTCATCACAAACTTCTCATTTATTGCAGCTCCTTTGCATGACTTGACCAATGTGAAGAACACTTTTCAGTGAGGAAGAAAAAAACAAAAGGCCTTCGACACCTTGAAGGAAAAGACTAGTACAACACCGGTATTAGCATTGTCGAATCTTCAACAACCATTTGAGATCGAGACTGATGCCAATGGTTACGCCATGGGTGCAGTATTGATGCAGTATTATAATCCTATCTGTTACCACTTTGAAAATTTTAACCAAGTTGTTGTTAACTATCCTACATATGATAAGGAGTTGTATGCATTAGTTCAAGGTGTGAAAAAATGGAAGCATTACTTGTTAGGGAAGGAAACAATCATACATACAGATCACCAATCCTTACAATATCACCAAGAACAAACCAAGATGCAACAATATCGACATTACAGGTGGATGGGTTTTCTTCAACAATTCCATTTAGTAATCAAGTATAAAAAGGGTACAAGTAACAAAGTCCCTGATATGCTTTCTAGACCTCCTATTGTTGCTTCTATTGTTTTGAAGAATGCTTCTTTATCTCATGATAGCTATGTTGAAAAATATGTTGTTGATGAAGATTTTAAAGATGTATTTGAGAATCTAAACCATGGTGCACAGGTGGAGAACTATTGTCTGCAGGGGAACTTACTCTACCATCTTGGAAATCTATGCATTCCTAAAAGTGAATGAGTCCATGTAATACGAGAAGCTCACACTTTTCTTATGTTTGGGAATTTTGGGGTAGGAAAAACCATGGTTGATCTGCAAAGGTTTTGTTACTGGCCTCGGATGAAAGAAATTGTAACCAAGTATGTAAAGGGGCGTGTGATGTGCTCTACTTGTAAGCCCACTAATAGAAAATTGGGGCTGTACTCACCACTTCATGTTCTGTCTCGTCCATGGGAAAGTATTTCCATGGAATTTGTAGGGGGTTTACCAATGTCGAAAAGGGGTCATGACTACTTGTATGTAGTAGTGGATAGGTTTAGCAATATGTGTATCTTGATGCCATGTAAAAAGCAGGTCACTGCTGAGAAGACTGCTAATCTCTTCTTTCAATATGTTTGGGTCTACTTTGGGTTTCCCACATCCATCATCTCGGATCGAGATACTTGATTCCTTTGGGAGTTTTGGACAAGTTTATGGAGAATGATGGACACCAAGTTGAAGAGGAGTACGACTTTCCATCCACAGATCGACGGTCAAACATAGGTTGTTAACTGAACAATGGTACATTTGCATCGAGGCTACTGTAACAAGCATCCCAAGTTGTGGGATGACCAAATACCCTATATTCAACATGCTTACAATCGAGCCTTACATTCCTCCACTCATTGTTCTCCATTTGAGACATGTTTTGGATACTTGCCTAAGGTCCCTTTGGATTTGATATATGGGAAATATATCGATTCAAACAAAGAAATAAATGAATACAGGGCCCATGAGTTCATTCAAAGGATCCAACAAGTGCACCAAGAAATCAAGGCGCAGCTGGAGAAAATTCAAGCACAGTATAAGGCTCGATATGACAAGCACAAGGTTTATCATCAGTTCTAGGTCGGAGACCAAGTATGGCTTCACATCAACAAGGAGCGGTTGAAGGTTGAAGGTAAGAAACTCAATCCTATCTGATATGGACCATTCACCATTTTGGAGAAAATTGGCACCTATGCTTTTAGTTTAGATCTTCCACCATATATGAAGATTTACTTAGTTGTAAATGTGGAAAACTTGAAAAAATTTTAGCCTCCCATGATCATGGATCAAGGTGAGGAAGTTTCAATACCTTCAGTTGATGAGTTTTCTCTTGAGTACTTGGACGAGTTGAAGGAAGATATCATCCTGGACAGGAGGACAAGGACGTCACGTAGAGGTGATGTCTATTATCTTCAAGTGGGCTTAAAGGGCACACATCCAAGCAAGGCAAAGTGGATTGAGAAAGACAAAGTGAGGGAATTCTTCCCTCACTTACCTGTTGATTGATAAAGTATTTTTGTGGTCCAAAAGCTCTCAGTGGGAAGGCATGATCCAAAAGGATCCAGGGAGGCCTAGGAATGACTCCGAGTTCTCAGAAGTACCTCAGGAAGCTCATAATGGCCTCAACAGATAGAGAAATGGCCAAAATTCAAAGTCCTCAAAACTCAGCAAAATTGTCATCATTGTGAAGAGAGCTTATCAATATTTCTAACGGCGTAAACGATTCGTCAAACAGAGTTACGAATCGAAAGATGTTCGCGGTCAAAGTTTTGGTCAACCTAGCCCAGTTAGCAGGGATGAGTCAACATCCATACTGTTAACGTCAGCAACAGTACGTATGGCATCAACATCTGTATAGGGTACATGGCA
>JZKD02S2408614.1:17168-28713 GCA_000966675.3 Picea glauca
ATCAAATATGACACATACCATGATACCTCGGACCAATTACCTCATGGAGCAAGAGTCCTCTCCGATGCAGGCCCAAGCCGGTGGTGATGGAAATTGCTACTGCTGACAGGACAAATCTGACGAAGAAGAAGAAAGATGGGCCCTCCAGGGCCATGCTCAAGTCAATCCCGCTCTCGGTACTCCATGTATGGGACCATGTGGGCCTCGAGACATGATCTCCTAGTTATCCCTAGATATCGAGGATAACATGTCACACAAGTGGATATGGGACCCCAGTATCATATGTAACCGGATTCAGTTATTGCTTGAGAACAAGCAATATTCCGGCAGCGAGGACTGCAATGTCCCCATTTTGGGACATTATAACTTTACAGAGTGTTATGCCTACCAGAGTAGCCAGATAAGGGTGACAGAGAGTTTGGGAGATATTGAGGGGTTTTATTGGGCCCGACTTGCATCGTTCATCATCAGGATCCATTCCGCATAGCATAGTTTTGGTTTCGTTGCATTCCGACGATTTTCGTAATTTTGAGTTATTATGGGTCATATCTTAATTAATTTCACTAAGAAAGTCACAATGGGCATATTACTTGGAGAAACCTCTTAGTGTAATAGCTCATCGGAATCGGGAAGAAGAGCACTACAAGACAAGATGATGAGAAGTGACTTTCAGTGGTCGAATAAGCCGTAAGGATTGATAAATCACTTTTTAGAGGTAAAATGATGAATTAATTAATTAAGTGATTTAATCAAGGAATAATAAAATAAAGTAAGAGTCACTTGGAGGGAAAAGGTCAACAACGAATTAGGGTTTCAACAGTGAATTAGGGTTTTGGAAAGCTATAAGAGAAGAGTCAGCGACCTAAGTCATCATTATGCAGATTACGACTTGTCATTAAGGAGAGAGGCGCATCTCAGGAGAGATAGTTCAGTGGATTCCAGGAGGAAGACACCAGTTGGTTGATTTTGGTGTTGAGAGACACACCCTAGTCACCGGGAAGATCATTCAGGTCTTCCATCATTCTTCAGCAACAGTTACATAGTGTTCAACAGCAAGGGCGCATACATCCAGAGGGAGGGCACAACTTCTGAGGGGGTTTTAGGTCAACTTACCCCATCCAGGGGGGATTCTGAGATTTCCCTCCGACCCATTTGAGAGGAGGGCAAGGCGCATCTTTTGCCTGGTTACTCATCAAATTCCGATGAAGGAATCAACCGGGACGCATTTTCCAGACTTGGACGTGCGACACTTTTGGCGGGCACATTTGGGGTTCCAAAGCGAGCATCAGTCCAGATTCAGGGAAACCCTTTCAACCTATTTCCCAGTAGACCAAGGCGATCGTTTTGAGACATATCTCGTCCGATTCCGACGATGGAATCACTAGGACGCATTTTGCCAAAAGAAGAGGGGCGCATTCCCCCAGGGGTATCCATCCGGGGTTTAGATTCATCAGCAGAGGGGTCCGACAGATACCAGTCCTGAGGACTAGAGCAAGGCGCATCATTTGGGACAGTTTCCAGGCCATTCCGAGAAGTATAGCTCCCAGGGCGAACTTTCCAGACTTCCAGCATTGACCGTCAGAGCTGCCATATTCCCAGAGCACCCATTGATTCTGCAACGCTCACATATTTTGGGTATTAGCTTTTAGTTGCTTATTTGTATTCCAGCTAAGATCCTTTTGTCTTCTGATCTAGCCGAGTGTTGTTAGTTTATTCAGTCGCATTCGGCCTATTGTAATCCGCAGAGATATCATAATACAAACTTTGCAGTCCTTTGTCGCATTTATTATTTGTATGATCATTTATATGCTGTAAACAATATATCCTACATACACATTAACAACATTTCCTAGACTAGCCAAGTCAGGAACATTCCATATACTCATTTGTGGAAAGATTATAGCCGGTTTTGAGGTCACTTGACCAGGGTTTTATAAGTAGATATTCACAGCTGTCATGAGGAGGTTTTGACAAGTAATTTATATGCAGAGGTATGGCATTGAAACCAACATTAAATAGGTTGTACACATCAGACCTGATTTGAAGAGTTTAAGTGCATTGTCTTAGATTGCCCAGATTAAGACAGATTTCCAGTATGGAATATGCTTCCTTGTGTGCAAATATAGCATGGCTTTTAGGCTAAAACCAGAATGTGAACAAGCAGAATAAGTTGGCTGCTGTTTTAGGAGCAGTTACCAGCATGCAGAAAAAAATTTTGAGGAGTCATGACAGCCTGGAGGGTTGTTTTTAGTACTATTTTCAGACCTAGTTTCTGTGCCCACTAAAGGCAGGCTGGACAGTTTCCTTGTGGAGCCATCGACATGCTTGAGCGTGTAGATTTTCTGAGGTCCTATGAGGTTGCCACCTAAGGTCTGTCCATCATGGCTCTAAGTTTCAACTGTATGGCTGTCTTCTTTTGCTGTTTTAGGACAGCAAACAGTCATCCAACTTTCTGCTCAATGTTTTGAAGGTTAAGTGCTCTTTTAAGGTGCCCTTGCAAGTGTTTTCTTTACTCAATGTTAGCATATGCAATATAACTTAAAACACATAACACTACCTCTAGATCTTTTAACTTTAAAATGTTGATCTACACTTCTAAGCATGCATAAATTTGACACAGGTATTTTTTGGTCAACATGGCCCTGGATAAAACCCCCCTGGGGAAAAGCAGTTTGGAATATATGTCTATATAATGGGGAAATAGATGATGGAATACAACAAGTACAAAATATAGATGAACTTGTTACAATAGCAGCTTGTCTCAAGCTGAAGAACAAGTCCAAACCAAGCAAGAGCACCCTAACATGGTGCGGCCCTCATAAATGTTGCCAAATCCACCAAAACTGCCGCAGATGCCAACTGGAAGCTCTGATCTGGAAACCCCTCCACAGTAATCAAGCACTGAGGAGTAGCCTCCCTCTGAAATAGACCTCACTGCAATCTGACAGGTGAAAGTGCTCCCCACTGATGATGTGCCCTCCTCCTCAAGTGCGCCCTCCTCAGATCTGAAAGCTCCCCACTAAATAACTGAGGCTCAAAGTTGGATGTCTCTCTCTGTGAAAGCAAGCGCCCTAGATCTAGCCTCCTCATGCAACTGACCTCATCTCAAGGCTCCCTCTCTTCCTCTCTAGGTGAGCAAAACAAGGAATATAATGTGCCTCCTCTAGTAAATGCGCCCCTCCTCCATGTAGCATGTGCCCTCCGAGGAATGAATGCTAAACCTCCATGGATAACCTCTCCATGCAAGTTCAAGCCAACAAGAGCTTCCTCCTCAATCTCTCAAGGGTTTCTACTCAAACCCTCATCAAGTGCGCTCTCCTCTCCTTGAGAAATGCACCCCTCCTCTTCTCCAAAACTCACAAGTGAAGAACGAATCTCAAAATGCACTAAACCCTCACTTTAGCCTCCTTTGGCCAAGCCCTAATAGATCAATGGCCTAGATCCAATCTAGCCAAGTCTAATCAATGGATGAGATCTCATCCAAAAATCTCGCTAAGGAAACCCACCTTCCTTAGTTGCTTTATGTCTATTAATTCACCCACATTGTGAATTAATTGTCACTTTAATGCTTAAGTGACATATTTCACTTTTGACTTAAATCTCCCAAGTCAAAGTGAAATTAAAATCATAAAGTAAAGTACAAGGGTAATAGTCTTCCCCCTTTGTGCTTAGAGACTCATAAGCACATGGGGACCACTTTCCAAGGTACCCAAATCCCAACAGAGAGTACTGCCTTTTGAGTCCATTATCAACATGATAGGACGAGCGTACTCCACCTAGGCCGATTTTGGGTTCTTCACAAACAGGTTATTATAAACAGAAGAGAACACATCATTTGGGTTACACAAATGCATCTTCTTTGGCACATGATTCCCCCGTTCCTAGCAGTTGTGATGGTGCACCTTTGTTGCAACATATGATACTTGTTTACCAGCAACAAGGGGCATAACACTGGAGGGAGTCACTGTTTGCTCTTGGCATGACGAGGAGTTTGTTTTAGAGAACGCCCTTCATAAGATAGATCTGAAATCCTTATTCGAAGGTCCAAGAAGCACCCGATATGAATGCCCTTTATTTTGAGGGTTGTTTTGAGTTTTTTATGGCATATTCAAGGGGTAAATTCAATTAGAAGAGGAGCGCTTCCCCCAAAAAGTATCCAATGCACATTGGAAGACATCGGTTATATGCTTGGTTTGACTTTGGAAGGAGCATCCTAGAGAATGGTGCCTTGTTTAATGTTTTAGTTATGATGTATTTGGAGGACAGTCACCCAAAGAGAAGAATGCTCCATCCAAAAAGCCTACAACATTCATTAAATGTTGAAGAAGTCTTGGTCAAAGGGTCTATTGTCGTCCTAATACACACCTTCAAATGTGGAGAAGTCTCCAACCCACTTGGTGTGTCCTTGGAGGCGCAAACCTGAATACAGACCCACTGTCACCTCAATCTGGATTCCTTCCGTCTAGGCTCACTCCTAGGGAAGCCAAGCTAAGCTATGTGACTACCCCAAGTCCTTATCCCTTGACCAAGAGGAAATATTGCGTGCTCAAAAAGGAGGACACTTAGTGTCGTGAAACCCTCCCTAGCTTCAACCCCTTCTAGCCTCCACAAGTCACCTTATTTCAATGGCCAAACAATAATGAGAAATGAGTGCCTAATTAAACTAACCACTCAATCCTTTGCCCTTTCTTATTACCCAAGATCCAAAAAGTGGCAAGGAGAGGGAATACAAAGCAAAGGCGGGGTAAATTTCATTTACTTTGTACAAATGAAATTTTAAACACTAGTCAGCACGATTTTGCAGGATAGCATAGCCACTCACAAGCAAGGTGGGGGCAAACAATAAATAAGTTGCTAAAAAATATAAACAATGAACAAACTTATCCACACAACTTTGGCACAATGTGGAGGACAAAGCCTACCGATTTTGTGACAAAGGTGGGTAAAAATTTAAACTACTTTCCAAGCCTCACAACTATGGTACAAGGTGGAGGACAAAGCCTACCGATTTTGTGACCAAGGTGGGCAAACAAATTAATGCTAAAATCAGAAAATTATTTCTAATCCTAGCCCGCACAATTTTGCAACGATGGCAAAGCTAATCACATGCAAGGTGTGGGCAAAAAATTTAAAATTAATTTGCAGATTATGAGCTTGGAAAATAAATGGAGAATGCAAACCCAAGAGACTCTCTTGGGTTGCTTACAAAGACTTTGGAAAGCAAGAGAAAGAAACGGGTTTTGCACCAAAGCTTGTAGATATCTTCTTGAGCTTTTAGTGGCCAATTCTGGGCAGCACCTCCCTTTTCAATGGTGAAAACCTGCACAAAACAGCAAACAAAGTTTGCTGGAAAATGCTAAAAATCACCCAAATATGTTAGTTTTGAGTTAGCATATGTACAAAAAAATTTACAATAAAAATCTGAACTTGGAAATTGATTTTTTAGCAAGATCTAAGTGTTTATGTATGCAGAAAATAAGTAAATAGAAGGTTGAAAATTAAGCAAAAAATTAAGTGAAGCAAAATGAAGCCTTTGGAGTTCCTCCTCCAAGCTTTGGCAACCTGCAAATCTGTAAACTCTTTCTACAAAATGAGACAAGAAGGTGAGATCTTTAAAAGACCTACAAAATACTTTGCAAACACTAATAAAAGCAAATCACATAAACCTATAGCAATACTACTACAGATTTATCCCTAGCAAAATACTTTGCTTAGAGTTCTTCAAGTAAAACAATGTGAAGCAAAAATAAACAAAACTTTCCAATATTACCTCACTAAGAGAAAATACCATAGAAGAGTAGCCAAAAAGCACCAAGAATGCACCAAGAACACTAAGAGAACACCAAGAGATCCTCCAAAGCTTCACTTTATTGCTCAAAAGAATGGTTGCAAAATTGCAACAAAATTACATGAGAGAAATGGGAGAGATTGAGAGAGAGTGGGGAGAAATTTTGGTAGAATAGAGTTGTTGTGAAAACTTCATGTCAAAATGAGGAGAAGGGGCTTCCTTTTAAAGGAGGGAAAGAGGAGAGGCCCCTCTTGGATGAGTTACAAGTGTCACCCATCCAAGAGAGAGAGAACAAGTCAAGGGGGGTGCACTTTTAGGATTTTGGAGTGAATTAGGGTTAGAGGGGCGAGATGTGAGGGGCAAAACCCCTTTCCTTGTGTTTAAACCTTTGACTAGGCTCTAAGGGGGGCGCACTTAGGGTTTGAGACCTCCTCCATCTTTAATTTTTACTTTGCCCTAAGTTCATGAAGAAGGGGGGTGCCCCTCTCACTAGGCAGACTCAACTTAAGTTGTTAACTTGACATGGGGGGGTTCTTCTAAGTGGATTTTCACTTTTCCAACTTAGGAAATACATTAGAAAACATTTTCCCATTTTTTTTCTTGATTTTAGTCACTTTTACAATTTTTGGCATTTCTACATTAGCCAATTATTTGTTGATTTCTCACTGACTTGGACTCTTCATGCACATTGACCTAGCAAAACTTATCCAATTGACCTGAAACTTGGTCCAAGGGTGTAGGGGGTCATAAGACATTTGCTTTGAGTACTCACACCCCTATACAAAATCCTCAAGTACCAATTTTTTACATTTTTCATCAAAAATAATTAAAATTTCCAATTTACGAAAAAATTTAATTATTAAAAAATCCTATCAAAACCTAACAAAATTTTGAAAGACTCTAAGAGATGTCTAGCATGGTCATTTACAACATCTTTAAACCTCAGTCACCCACTGGGCTCAATCATTAGAATGTCTTTCACCACTTTGGAGGATTATTGAGTGAAAAACTCGAGTAATTAAAATCGCTGAAAAGCAAGATTAATTACCCGAGGAAAAAAAATACTCGATAAAAGGCCTTCCCTAATGATAAAGTCCTAGGAAACCAAATTATAAAACTTTACCCATGCTAACATGATACATTACAAAATTATCCCACGCAGGGAAACGGACATTTCGTGGAGACAGAAAGAAGTGTTGGGAGGAAAAATTGCCCTACTGAGCCAAACGTCTTCAAACTTGTTGTGCCACAATGTACATATCTTCATGATACATGATGTTGACACCTAATTGAAATAGGTGGTCAACAGGGTCAAAGAACAAATGTCGAGGGCATCCTAACTTTGAGGGGTTGTTAGAAAAATCATTTCCAATGGAGATCCACATTTCAAGGGATTTGTTAGCATTATTTGAGTGCCCTAGCTCTCATGAAAACACATGGCATCATTGCATCATCCCAAGGAGAATTAACACCCTACCTTGAGGACCGCTCCCATTGACTAGGAATTAATCATTATTTTATTTGGAGTGGTCACATAGTAGCTATCTTGAAGAGTGTCCAAGGAGAATGAAGGCAACTGCCATAACAAACCATAATACTTGGTCAAAGAAGCGTTACTCAAGAGAGTGCCTTGCATGAAAGGTTGACACACAGTGTTCATGCATTTTTTATTATTATTTCTTGGAGGGTGATGAGCCACAAAATTACCATCATTTGACATCTTTTTTTCCTTATTTTTAACCCTTTATCATTTACCTATAACCTTGTCTTATCTATTTTAATTTTTATATGTGGGATTTAGGCTCGAGGTGATTTTCCAATTGCATTTCTTAATATTTCATTGGATTTCTGATTAACATTAGGGGAAGTAGCATGTTTTGTATTTACTTTTGAAATGACAGCTCATGTGTGAACAAGTTATTACAGGGTTTCGCTTTAAAAGTTCACATATTCCTCAAATCAAGGTCATTGCCCACATCCATTGCCACAGATTTAAAGTCATTAATATCTGATACAATTGCAGGGTTCTCATATTTTCAAATCAGCTTGATACAGAATCAAGCATGTGGCAACTTAGAACCGTCTAATGACCAAATTTACAAAAGATGACAGCATTCTCAGGTCTTCCAAAGTGAAGGATTGCAAGTGCAACGAGAGTATTTTAAGATATATCAGCAAAAAGGGGAAATTAATAAATACTTCCAACATAAGCTACAAAAGCTACAAGTCTATAAAGTTGCAATATTCAGCATATTACATTAATACCTTCAACAAAATTAAAAGATCAAAATCAACATATTAAAGGCACGAAGGTATAACTCAACATTCAGCATGGGAAATAAATTAAAGAAATTAACATTGTAGCATATGTGTATAGTCACAAGGTTCATCATTCAGTATGTGCTAAATTCCAGGATAAGACACAGCACAAAATTGTTGAACCAACTCAGCCATCGTTTAAATGAAATTCGAGGAATCCGGAGGTAGTTGATTATTTTAATTGGTTGATATGTAATAGTGTACACTTGCGCAAATCAAGGCACAATAGTAGTATGGTTGTTTACCCTGATTTCCAGCATAAAAGGGGTTGGTTGCTCCATATTTGGAGCAAATAGATTCCCCAATTTTGTATTCGGATTGATAGATCGTGTGAGAGCTGAGAGCTATGTTAGAAGACTTTGTTAATTTATGTCTTGATAGAAGACTGTTGTTTATGTGTGGTATATCTGTGATCTATTCTTGGTGATTTAATAACTATAAGCACAGGCCTGCCCGTGAACTAGGGCTCACTCACAGGTACGGCTTTGTGTTGTGTTATTTTTTACATATAGCTATTAGTTGTTAATTTTTAGATAGTTGTTAGCTTATGTTCATTCTGTTCCATTTTGTCTTAGAAGTGTGTTGTAGCATGCCATAGGCTGCATAATGGCCACTTGTGCTATGCCGCAGAATAAAGAGTTGAGTATGTTAGGACTCGAATCTCCGCAAATTATTGATTTCCGTATCATTTTTTACTTGTATTAACGTTATATGCCAACTCTAGATATGCATCTTTTATCAAGCAATGTTTGGGATATCATTACCAAAATTGAGATTTGGGGATTATAGAGTCTGCTAATCTAGTTCTAGTATACTAACTGTTGCCGCCTTATATTGACTTGGGGTAATGTGGAAGAAATCTTCAATCCACTTGGTGTGTCCTTGGGGACAAGTTGCGAGTCAAGTTGTTGTCACCTGATCCTCAACTCCTCCGTCTAGGCCAACTCCTAGCAAAGCCAAGGGGGTAGTCCCTATAAAAATAATCTAAGGCTCTTTAAACTAAGAAAATAAAAATAACTACTTCTAGGAGTTTATTGCTTTAATAAAACACAGGCATTCAACACTTAACATTCATCATTTGAGATAATCACAAAAACCATTTGTTCATAAGCATGCATATATCAAGAAGGATACAAGATCTGCAAGATTAACAAATTTAGTTAGACAATTGCATGAATGAAGTAAATTGCTCACATACATAAAGATAAACCAGTTGTACCAGTGCCTTAAAAGGAGTCCTGGGAAATTGTTGATCGAGTGTTTTATTAAGGTAAATTAAAGGTAGATTAATGAGAGAATATGTGGCCTCTTTAGAGGCTAACTCTTTGTTTGGAAACTTGCGGAGAACTTACCGAAACCCAAGAGGTCTCACCAATAAGTTCACTAAGGGTATCGGATGTCCAAAACGAGTGGGAAACCAGGTCCTGAGAGGGCCCGCCTTACTTCACAGATTCCCCTTAGGCGTTTTTCCGCGCATTGAACTAGCAACTTTCGAGATTTCCCTAATTAAAATACAAACCATGGGATCCACCAACCTCTCTGCTTCCATACGTCTCAACGTCTTTCCCCTGATGAGTCATCTGCATCTATAGCTCAGTTATCTGAGTCTGGTTCTCATCAATCTTCCTCAGATTCCCATCTACCTTCTTCAAGGTCTCAGTGATTTCGCTTTGTCCCTTCTGGTTTGTCTCCTGGTTTTACTGTAAGTGATGGACCGAGGTGCTTTCTGTAAGGTTTAGGGTTTTATGGAATTCATGTGCAAAGTAAGCCAAGCCCTGTGGCTCACGGTCATCACCTGAACCCTCCATTTCGGCTTCTGTTTCACTAGTCTGCTTCTTCATTCGGCCTATATAGATACCACTGTACCTCTGCATGCGCTAATCCTCACAAGCTGGGAGGATTAGAGCTCCGATACCACTGTAATGTTCCCAAGCCAATTTTTTGCTTGGAAACACTAACTAACCATTGATTTGATTGTTTATTGTTGTGTATGCAAGTTGGCCATGAACATTTCGACCTTAGGGTTTATTCAGTTATTCAACCACAATTTATACAAGAAGCATTTCAACATATGAAGATCTTTAACAATACACAAGAGAGGAACCACAAACAAGATCTGAACTTTATTATAAGAAAGCAAGCACCTGATACAAATAGAGAAGCAGATCTGGAATAGCTTTAGATGGCTTCAAGACAATAATATGAGCTGTATACAAAATGCTCCCGGAGATACAAAGTAAGCCTCCCAAAGGCTGCAATAGAAGATGAATGCTCCAATACAAAAACTAGGGTTTAGCCTAAACCTCAAGTTGCTCGTACGACCTGCTGAAGACAATGGAGACCAAGGGTTTCGCCCTCCTGAAGATGACGACCCCCAAATGTTGCTAGACTACTCCCAATGATAGATCAGGGCAATGATAGACTCCTCCGGAAGTATGAGGCCCAAACACTAAAGCCTCCTCCTCAAACTGTAGAATTCCCAAACTGGTACGACCCTCCTAAAACCCTGAATATGACCAATAATTCGGTCTAGCTGAATAAGGGCTCTGAATCCACTAAAACTCTCTAGCGTGATAGATCGGGTAGTCAAAGACCCCTGAGAGAAGTTTCAAAGTCAGATCTGGGCTATAGCCTCTTAGATCTGAAAATCATTGAATCACCAAATCGTCCTCTATCTCTCAAAACCGTCCCAACCTGCAAACAATGATAGGTACGAGATAACTCCTCAAAGAAGCCTCCAAACTGATGAGCAAGGGCCTGCAAGCAAAACCCTAATACTGAAATCTCCCAAAGCTTCCTCAATACACTGGATCGAACTCTTCTTCAACAAATGGTGCGCCCCTGCTGGAAAACCCTAACTGGTACGGCCCTGTTGACCTTCCTAAATAGATGATGAATGTAGAATGGTGTGGGTGGAGTATTTCATCCCTAAGACCAAGCTTGGAACAAGGTGAGTGGAATCTTTCACCACTGAGTTGTTCTCTAGGGTTTGTAATATCAAAACCCTCAAAACTGTATGCTCAAGAGCATCAACAAGCAAATACCAAATATCCAAGATGAAATGAGAGGTGCGCCCTAGCCTTCTCTTTATACTTTTTTTTTGTTTCCCTATTGAGTTAAGTTAACCCCTAGGGTTAACTCCTAACTCAACCTCCAGAGCTTATATTCCTTCATTGAGTTACCTTTTTAACTCTTTTACCTTTTCCCTAAGTCAACTTAAAAATATAACATTAGTTTGGTTGACTTTTCCCCTTTGTGTGAGACTATGGTCTAGTGGGGATGCCTAGACCACTAAGTCTTCCCAAACCTCTTCATCAAGAGGTGGGGACATTACAGTCTCCCCTGCTAGAAATTGCTTGTCCTCAAGCAATTCCAAACCTGTCTCACGTACCACCTGTTCATTCTCCCACGTGGCATCCTCAATGGGTAGATCCTTCC
>JZKD02S2408636.1:0-17796 GCA_000966675.3 Picea glauca
AAAAGTTGGTTGAGTTTTTAGTTAACTTAACTAAAGAGGTAGTTCAACTAATTCTAAATTGCTTAAAGGAAAAAGGAAAGGGAGGAACATGAGGAGGATAGAAGGAGAAGCATACTAAGGTTTGCTCTTTGAGTTTGTGTTGAGATAGTTTAGTTTTCATTAATTCCTTAATTGATCACAAGCCTTATTCTTTTTTATGATAGCAGGGCCTTATTGTAGAAAACAATATTCAGGGTTGAATTACATCATTCAGACACTTGTTTTTTAGAGCTGTTGATCTATCTTTTATAGTCTGTGTAGACTTGTCTGTTTGTGAATTAGTTTTCATGACTGACAAAGGATATTGTGCAGAGCCGAGTGGGAAGCAATCTGTGGCAAGATGATCCATCTTTTAGAGTTCAGTTTCGATTTTCTGTCAGAGGTCCTTTTGTATGTTTCATCGGGGATGTCTAAGTTTGACTTTGGTCCAAAAATTCTTCACGAAATTATGTAAAGAGAATGAATCTTTGATGAATTGGAATGAAATAAAGGATTTCTTTATGTCTCATCTGTCTTGATTATCATCTTGGTGTCTTTACTTCTGTCTCTACATTTATTTCAACAACTGTTATATTCATAAAATCGTATTAATAATGAATTTTCTAGCAAGCTTTTATTTGTAAAAAGACTATCCTAAGAACTTGTAATCAATAATTGTGAGTTAGGATATTATTTTTGATGTCTATAAACATAGGGTGACATTCCCATCTATTTTTCTTTAGCCAAGCAGAATCTGAAAATGCTTGAGTAAGATCATTTCATATCTTTTCCTCAACAAGGGGTATTATATTCTTTTTCTTTGAAAGGGAAGGTTCCCTTCTCCCTCTGTTGTTATTTTCCTATTTTATCCCTAAAGTATTCCCCTCTTCTAGTCTTCATCTCCTAGTGATGGAGGTCATCTAAGTTAGCATTATTAACATGGAAGTTTATGTAGCTTCTCATTATCCATTACAATTTCATCAATCATGGTATGGATTGGATAATTATATTATTTTTCATCTATCTTGATCCTTTCAGAGTGGAAAAATTGGAGGAATAGGCTTGCAGGGCCATTTTAGCGATAGGTCCCAATTTGGAAAATTGAGTTCTGGAACCTTTCGGGGCCATTTTGAGGGATCAAATGGAATTTTTTGGGGTTATGGTTGAAGCAGGCCAAAGCAGAAAGAAAGGTTATTTTGGGAAAGAAGGCACACATGAGGAAAGCAACAACTGGAAGGAAGAGAAACACACACACATGCATGGAAGACCTAACGTCGCTAGGGTTAGGGTTTTTGCAATATATTGTAATCTCTGAAGAGCCAGAAACATATAAATATAGATACCTAGGTCTCATAGAGGGGACGATGAGTAGAGATAGAGGAGGATGAGACACAATATGTTTCTATACGACCTAATTGTGTAAGCTGTTGAGCTAAAGATGAATAAGGAGGGTAGATCTTGAGAGTTAGATCGCAAGCTGAGGAGCCTGGTGCGATCTAGTCTGCCTCATAATAGATCTCGAACTGACTAAGAAGCGTTGTAAAGAACACGGTGCTGTAATTTTGGAACAACTATAATAAAAGAGCGAAGAGCCATATCTTTGTGTACGTATCCCAAGGGGGGGTGAACCATGGTAAAACCTGTGTTATGTGATTGAATGTATGTGTTTTTTTACTGTCTTCAATAATTGTTTCTTTACTAAACAAATGAGTTGATTATATTGCATGCATGATAGTGAGTGAAAATTTATTGCATTAATAAGTTAAGTAGAACCCTCAACACACATTTCCCAGATCCTCACTCAATCCTGGGCTGCAAACACATGAGTATTGGAGCCACCGATTAAGACTATCTCAGGTGAGACTACACAGTGCACTCTATGTGATGCGTTTCCTTCTGGTTTACTAGGAGGGCTGATAGTTTTATAGGTTTTGTTGGAACCCTAAACATACATGAACCCTGGGTCACTCAAGATAAATATATAAACTCAAAGAAGAATAATAACCAACAAATGGTTCCATTGCTGTGGAGAAGATTGAGGAAATCCTGCGCGCATCATATGAGAGGAAGATGAGAGGTCCAAGAGTGGGAAGAGAAGGCAACAATATTATCCATATTAATGTTAGTGTGAAACCCATAAACCCATGTGCGACTAATACAGCAAAGAGAACACCACCGTTTAGACAACCACATTTCGGAGGAAGAAAGACAACATGAAGTACATCTACACAAGGAACAACAACTGGAGGAGCCAGTTCAGGAAACACTAGTCAAGTATCTACACCGCGTGGAGGTAGTAGTTCAAAATTCATGATGGAAGGACACAATCCCACCATCATGTTACCAAAATTCAAAGGAGAAGCGTCGAAAGACCCGAAAAAACATTTGTTTATCTGTGGGAAGATTTGGGAAGCAAAACAGATCACAAACGAAGATACTAAACTTGCACAGCTAGCGATTACACTAAGGGATCGTGCATTGGATTGTTATATGAGTTTATCTACAAACAATCCACCAGGGACAACCAGAACGATTGCAGACATAAAAACATTGCTGATAAATGAGTTCCAGAAGCTAAGTTTAGAAGATTAGTACATGAACGAGATGATAGAAATAAGACAGAAACTCGGAGAATCCGTATAGGAGATTGACCAAATATTCAAGCGACTGAAAGGAAAGTTGAAATATCTCATGACCGATATGCAACACAAGTACCTGTTCGTCAACTGCTACCACACTTAAAATACCCATTGCGACAACAAAAGTTTCAGACACAGGCAGAGGCTCTGTAGGGAACCCTGCAACTGGTAGAAAACCAATATTAGCAGACGGATCCATCCATCAAAGAACTAAAGGAGGATTTGAAGAACTTAACGTTCCAGCTAAACCAAAACAAAAGTAAGGACAAACGATAAGTCGTTTGGTGTACCACATGCAAGACGAAAGGACACCACAAGAACGAATGTCCAACATTCGCGTAGTATATGGTAGAAGGAATTCCAAATCCGTTACCAACAACAGGAATATGGTGTGATATCTGTAAGAAATCAGGTCACGATCCATATCACTACCCAATGATGCAGAAATACCAGACAATTCCAAAGAGTTCATATTGCAACTTTTGCAAGTCAGTGGGCCACGACGACAAAGATTGTAGAACTATGGATTTGATGCGAGAGAGGACATCAGATGCATATATAGTGCAGACATAAATGATGACTGGGTAAGCCACACCAAAATTTAACCAAGTTCTAACCTCGTACAACACTGCACAACAACAATATAATACTGTGCAACAACCATATAATACCGTGCAACCACAGTACAACACAACACAACCTCAGTATAATACCACGTAGTACAATCAGGCACAGTATAACACACTGAGAGGAGATCGAGCTGGCTACAGAGGTGGAGGACGAGCGAGAGGAGGATTTGGAAGAGGCAGAGGACCAGTGGTATGTCATAACTATCAACAACTGGGACATTATGCAAGGGAATGTCCACTTCCACCAGCAACATGTATGTATTGTCGTGCATCGGACCATGATACAGAAGAATGCATGACACTATTAGTAAAGATCCAGGAAAAGAGGAATCAAAACAATCAAAACGTTCAATGGATTTTAGCAGAAGTGAGGGATCAAGGATGGAACATCAACATAATTACATGCGGAGGAGATAAAACAAGAAACAACGCAGTTCTACAAGAACCAGTACCACATCGGTGGGTAAAGAAGAATGTCGAACCAAGGAGACATTTCGATGCGTAGAATGAGAATGACACATTTAAGCAATCCAAACAATAATTCATGAAGCCAGACACCGTGTCAAATTCAATTGTGCAGCAAAGCAAGGAAGCATCGGAGTATGAAATGCCTCCAGTATTGGATCATAGCAACGAAATGCAACTCATGGGACAAGTAAGTACAATCAAAGGATTTTTTCAATCATATGTAAAATTCTTGAATGATCCACCAGCTATCAAAACATTGAAAAATATATTAGAAATATGTAGCGCATAGACAGAAGGAAAAATATAACAAAAAAAATTCAATCACCTACATACAAGGAGAAGAACAAGTAGGGAGTTCAAGTTGAATGCCAACATTGGAGATTTCAACATGGGATACATCATACTGGATCTAGGATCCAAAGTCAATGTATTACCCAAGAAGACATGGCAATGTATGGGAGAGCCCACATTAGGATATTCACCTGTGCAACTGAAACTAGAAAACCAACACAGAGTCCTACCAATTGGTAGACTAAAAGGAGTAACAATAGACCTGGATGGAGTGCGCTTTAAAGCATACTTTGAAGTGATAGAAATAGTGGACGACACAACACCATATCTAACATTGCTTGGCTTGGATTGGGCATTTGATAACCAAGCTATAATAAATTTAAAGACATGAAAAATGACATTTGAGTCAGGGGAATACAGAGTCATTGGACCATTGGACCCATCAGAAGGGGAGAAGTTTGTAGAACCTACCTGTTTAGACTTGGAGGAAATCAACCAGTTGTATAGAACAACTGTGCGTGATGAGGATTACGTAAACCCAACTGTAGATGGGATACTCAGTTGGCAGAGCATTACTTCATGTGCGATAGACTCAGATACATGTTTAGAAAAATGGAAAGAAAGGCTACATGAAGTTTCCACAAGAAGATGTGCATGAATAGACTGCGCAGTAAGATGGGTAGGCACGAAGATTAGGGAACCACCCAGTTTACACGAAGTGAATGATATAGAAGAATTTTTGGCACAGTATGAGGATGAAGTATTAGAAAATCAGAGACTCTTAGCACTCGATATAACACTCAAGGCCACACCTGCAATATTGTGGGGTGCACAAAAGGAAACAATCAAGGATTGGTACCAATGTAAGCGGTTACTGTGCATAAGGTTTGGCGTAGAACATAAAAGCAACAAGAAACATAAGTACGATGGACAGGGAGCACCAGAGAAACACTTGGAGAAGTGCAGAGCACTGTGGAAGATGACACCCCCAGAGGAATGCCCTCATAATTTTGTACACACCTTAGAAGGCATACCAACCAATTGGTATACAAACCAGGAACTGCGCAGAGGAACTTCGAATTGGAAAATACTACAACATAATTTTATAGTCACTTTCTCATTGGAGCATGAGAACCCCAACATAGATGCAAGTCTTAAATAGATAAGAGGGGTGATATTCATCACGAAAATAGAATTTGAACTCATAATAGAAGGAAAAAAACAGAACAGACAGATAATGAAAGAACTGTTGTCATGCTATCATGTGCGGGAAGAAGTACTAGATGAAGACAATCCGCGCGATATTCAGATCAAGGAAGAAGAAGGCGAAAGAGGAGTGGAAGGTCCACCTCTATAATCATAAGTAATTACTATGCCGATCAAGGTGAAGAAAGTCAACATTGGGACAGTTGAGAATCCCAAAATGGCTAGCATTGGGGACTACTGGGATGGGCAAACAATAGAAAGCACAACATAGTTACTGTGCAGGTGTTACACATTATTTTCGTCATCCCTATGACCATTAATGATGTAAACCTGTTTGTAGTCTTTAGAGGGGTCAGTGGCCTTAGTTCCTGAAGAAAGAAGGGAGAAGAACTTTTCCTGAGAAAAGAAGTTGCATTTTCCTTTATGAAAACCCTATTAAAGATGATTTTCGCATGCTGCACTATGGCTAGGGTGCGAGAATGCCTAATTCTCACAGGCTGCACCATAGCTGGGTTGCGAGAGGTTCGCAGGTTTCTCTATAAGCAAGGTGCGAGAATGTATATACGTGGGAAAAACGAGCATCTTCTCGATGCTTCTAGAAGGAGAAACTTCCATGGTGAGGTGGCATCCAAATGGTTTGGATCTTACTCACTTTAATGATTTGGTGGGATCATCCTAACCTCCTCACCTTATCCTCTTCAGCTTATAAAAGGAGAGGAACTCTCATGGAGAAAGTTGGCTTTTGAGCTTTGGCTTTTGGAGTTGGCTTGGATGAGATTAGCTTTGTAGCTTGTTAGCTTGGCTAGATGAGCCATTTTGTCAAGATAGATTGTGAATATTATCAGATCTATGCTCTAAGAATTCTTGGAGTGGAAGTGTGTGGGGAATGAAGGATAGTTGGAAGGGACATTATGACATCAAGGCCATGGTTGTAATCTCTCTTTCACATTTAATATGATACAGTAATATGATTCTTTCCTATAAATCTTGTTGTGTTTTATTGTNTGAAAATTTATTGCATTAATAAGTTAAGTAGAACCCTCAACACACATTTCCCAGATCCTCACTCAATCCTGGGCTGCAAACACATGAGTATTGGAGCCACCGATTAAGACTATCTCAGGTGAGACTACACAGTGCACTCTATGTGATGCGTTTCCTTCTGGTTTACTAGGAGGGCTGATAGTTTTATAGGTTTTGTTGGAACCCTAAACATACATGAACCCTGGGTCACTCAAGATAAATATATAAACTCAAAGAAGAATAATAACCAACAAATGGTTCCATTGCTGTGGAGAAGATTGAGGAAATCCTGCGCGCATCATATGAGAGGAAGATGAGAGGTCCAAGAGTGGGAAGAGAAGGCAACAATATTATCCATATTAATGTTAGTGTGAAACCCATAAACCCATGTGCGACTAATACAGCAAAGAGAACACCACCGTTTAGACAACCACATTTCGGAGGAAGAAAGACAACATGAAGTACATCTACACAAGGAACAACAACTGGAGGAGCCAGTTCAGGAAACACTAGTCAAGTATCTACACCGCGTGGAGGTAGTAGTTCAAAATTCATGATGGAAGGACACAATCCCACCATCATGTTACCAAAATTCAAAGGAGAAGCGTCGAAAGACCCGAAAAAACATTTGTTTATCTGTGGGAAGATTTGGGAAGCAAAACAGATCACAAACGAAGATACTAAACTTGCACAGCTAGCGATTACACTAAGGGATCGTGCATTGGATTGTTATATGAGTTTATCTACAAACAATCCACCAGGGACAACCAGAACGATTGCAGACATAAAAACATTGCTGATAAATGAGTTCCAGAAGCTAAGTTTAGAAGATTAGTACATGAACGAGATGATAGAAATAAGACAGAAACTCGGAGAATCCGTATAGGAGATTGACCAAATATTCAAGCGACTGAAAGGAAAGTTGAAATATCTCATGACCGATATGCAACACAAGTACCTGTTCGTCAACTGCTACCACACTTAAAATACCCATTGCGACAACAAAAGTTTCAGACACAGGCAGAGGCTCTGTAGGGAACCCTGCAACTGGTAGAAAACCAATATTAGCAGACGGATCCATCCATCAAAGAACTAAAGGAGGATTTGAAGAACTTAACGTTCCAGCTAAACCAAAACAAAAGTAAGGACAAACGATAAGTCGTTTGGTGTACCACATGCAAGACGAAAGGACACCACAAGAACGAATGTCCAACATTCGCGTAGTATATGGTAGAAGGAATTCCAAATCCGTTACCAACAACAGGAATATGGTGTGATATCTGTAAGAAATCAGGTCACGATCCATATCACTACCCAATGATGCAGAAATACCAGACAATTCCAAAGAGTTCATATTGCAACTTTTGCAAGTCAGTGGGCCACGACGACAAAGATTGTAGAACTATGGATTTGATGCGAGAGAGGACATCAGATGCATATATAGTGCAGACATAAATGATGACTGGGTAAGCCACACCAAAATTTAACCAAGTTCTAACCTCGTACAACACTGCACAACAACAATATAATACTGTGCAACAACCATATAATACCGTGCAACCACAGTACAACACAACACAACCTCAGTATAATACCACGTAGTACAATCAGGCACAGTATAACACACTGAGAGGAGATCGAGCTGGCTACAGAGGTGGAGGACGAGCGAGAGGAGGATTTGGAAGAGGCAGAGGACCAGTGGTATGTCATAACTATCAACAACTGGGACATTATGCAAGGGAATGTCCACTTCCACCAGCAACATGTATGTATTGTCGTGCATCGGACCATGATACAGAAGAATGCATGACACTATTAGTAAAGATCCAGGAAAAGAGGAATCAAAACAATCAAAACGTTCAATGGATTTTAGCAGAAGTGAGGGATCAAGGATGGAACATCAACATAATTACATGCGGAGGAGATAAAACAAGAAACAACGCAGTTCTACAAGAACCAGTACCACATCGGTGGGTAAAGAAGAATGTCGAACCAAGGAGACATTTCGATGCGTAGAATGAGAATGACACATTTAAGCAATCCAAACAATAATTCATGAAGCCAGACACCGTGTCAAATTCAATTGTGCAGCAAAGCAAGGAAGCATCGGAGTATGAAATGCCTCCAGTATTGGATCATAGCAACGAAATGCAACTCATGGGACAAGTAAGTACAATCAAAGGATTTTTTCAATCATATGTAAAATTCTTGAATGATCCACCAGCTATCAAAACATTGAAAAATATATTAGAAATATGTAGCGCATAGACAGAAGGAAAAATATAACAAAAAAAATTCAATCACCTACATACAAGGAGAAGAACAAGTAGGGAGTTCAAGTTGAATGCCAACATTGGAGATTTCAACATGGGATACATCATACTGGATCTAGGATCCAAAGTCAATGTATTACCCAAGAAGACATGGCAATGTATGGGAGAGCCCACATTAGGATATTCACCTGTGCAACTGAAACTAGAAAACCAACACAGAGTCCTACCAATTGGTAGACTAAAAGGAGTAACAATAGACCTGGATGGAGTGCGCTTTAAAGCATACTTTGAAGTGATAGAAATAGTGGACGACACAACACCATATCTAACATTGCTTGGCTTGGATTGGGCATTTGATAACCAAGCTATAATAAATTTAAAGACATGAAAAATGACATTTGAGTCAGGGGAATACAGAGTCATTGGACCATTGGACCCATCAGAAGGGGAGAAGTTTGTAGAACCTACCTGTTTAGACTTGGAGGAAATCAACCAGTTGTATAGAACAACTGTGCGTGATGAGGATTACGTAAACCCAACTGTAGATGGGATACTCAGTTGGCAGAGCATTACTTCATGTGCGACAGACTCAGATACATGTTTAGAAAAATGGAAACAAAGGCTACATGAAGTTTCCACAAGAAGATGTGCATGAATAGACTGCGCAGTAAGATGGGTAGGCACGAAGATTAGGGAACCACCCAGTTTATACGAAGTGAATGATCTAGAAGAATTTTTGGCACAGTATGAGGATGAAGTATTAGAAAATCAGAGACTCTTAGCACTCGATATAACACTCAAGGCCACACCTGCAATATCGTGGGGGTGCACAAAAGGAAACAATCAAGGATTGGTACCAATGTAAGCGGTTACTGTGCATAAGATTTGGCGTAGAACATAAAAGCAACAAGAAACATAAGTACGATGGAAAGGGAGCACCAACGAAACACTTGGAGAAGTGCAGAGCACTGTGGAAGATGACACCCCCAGAGGAATGGCCTCATAATTTTGTACACACCTTAGAAGGCATACCAACCAATTGGTATACAAACCAGGAACTGCACAGAGGAACTTCGAATTGGAAAATACTACAACATAATTTTATAGTCACTTTCTCATTGGAGCATGAGAACCCCAACATAGATGCAACTCTTAAATAGATAAGAGGGGTGATATTCATCACGAAAATAGAATTTGAACTCATAATAGAAGGAAAAAAATAGAACAAACAGATAATGAAAGAACTGTTGTCATGCTATCATGTGCGGGAAGAAGTACTAGATGAAGACGATCCGCGCGATATTCAGATCAAGGAAGAAGAAGGCGAAAGAGGAGTGGAAGGTCCACCTCTATAATCATAAGTAATTACTGTGCCGATCAAGGTGAAGAAAGTCAACATTGGGACAGTTGAGAATCCCAAAATGGCTAGCATTGGGGACTACTGGGATGAGCAAACAATAGAAAGCATAACATAGTTACTGTGCAGGTGTTACACATTATTTTCGTCATCCCTATGACCATTAATGATGTAAACCTGTTTGTAGTCTTCAGAGGGGTCAGTGGCTTGAGTTCCTGAAGAAAGAAGGGAGAAGAACTTTTCCTGAGAAAAGAAGTTGCATTTTCCCTTATGAAAACCCTATTAAAGATGATTTTCGCATGCTGCACTATGGCTAGGGTGCGAGAATGCCTAATTCTCACAGGCTGCACCGTAGCTGGGTTGCGAGAGGTTCGCAGGTTTCTCTATAATCAAGGTGAGAGAATGTTCATACGTGGGAAAAACGAGCATCTTCTTGATGCTTCTAGAAGGAGAAACTTCCATGGTGAGGTGGCATCCAAATGGTTTGGATCTTACTCACTTTCATGATTTGGTGGGATCATNCATGGTTGTAATCTCTCTTTCACATTTAATATGATACAATAATATGATTCTTTCCTATAAAGCTTGTTGTGTTTTATTGTATGATTCCTTGATCACATACATAGGTTTATATTGGTTTATGATATTACTATCACTTTGGTTGGTTGCGTTCTTTTGCAGGATCATCATTGTATGAGTGTTGGAACGGAGCTAGGATGGCGATGGCGAGAGGAAGCGACGTTTAAATGATATTTCACCTATCCCTCTTTAGTTAGTAAATTCAATATTTAAAACTTAAGGAAAGCGTCATGTTCTGGTGTGTTTTGTTCTAGATCTAGATGGATCTAGGGAGATCAGTTAGTGTCCGCACCTACCGATTTATCCAATAACATAATTGGCGACTCCACTGGGGAAACAGATTGTTTCCTAGTTAGTCTAGTTTCCCTTGCTTTGATTGCTTGATTTCTGGTCTCTGAGTTTGTGGGAGATCCATCTAGACTCTCTGGATCTAAAAGTTCACTTAGATTTTTTTGTTCTTTTCCCAAAATCTCTTTGATTACAAACAACCTCGCACTGTACCTGTCTAGAGCTTGCGAAAACCCTTGATTTTTGTACCCCACTGTTTAAACCAGTGCGACCTGTTCGCACCCTACCTATGTCTAGACTGCAAAAATACCCGATTTTCGCACTGCACCCCACTACTAGGTTGCGAACTCATTTGTAAATTTTTTTGGATTGGGTCTTGTTATCTTTTGATGCCCAGTTTTGCTTTGATCAACTGGATTGAACTTTTGGAGCCTATATTGATTTGTTTACAGTCTGCTTGAAATTCTTTGAGTTGCTTTTAGCCATCTTTGCTTTGTTTGGTTTTGAAGGATTAGTCTCTTTCTTTGAGTGTCTTTCAATTACAAAGCACGTGTTTTCCTTAGAATTGTTTAGGGAAAGATCAGATTTCTTTTGAATAGTTCGCTTTAAAGAAAATTTTTAGTTTGGGTTTCTTTGTTTTAAGAAAGTTCATTATTGCTTTTAGTGAAAATTTTGAAACAAAAAGATTTAATTTCTTGCTTTATATTAGATTGGGGGCATCCTTGCATTTGAAGTAGTGAAATTGCATGATTCTTGGCATTTTTTGGTCTTAAATTCTGAAATTTTTTCCCCCTCATGGCCGGGGGGGGGGCCATGAATCATGCATTGGTGTACAGTCTCTTTTTCTCATTTCTTGAGAATATTTATATTGATGAGTTTAATAAATTTTGGGACGTTGTGCATCTGGGAATGATAAAATTTTTCTCCTGCTCATAGCATAGCTTTCATCGAAATGAAAATATTGCATCTTCATCTCTTTGCATAAATTTTGGGTCGGTCAAAACACCATATTGTCCACGCCATTTTCCTCTTGAGTAACAACAACCATGAAATAAAGCGCTTATAAAAATTGGTTAGACATTTTTATATTTTATGGTAGAAAACCTACATTAGATTAGTCGTAGGGCTTTGGAATAGGTGTGAAAGATAACTTTCCAAAGACGCAAACAAACATAGTATCTTGTGATAGGGAGAGTTAAATCCACTTACTACATTTTTTCCTAGGAATCCCTTCTCACACAAGGGTCAATCACGAGGTCGCATTGAGATTGGCAGAGTTACTCACCCTGCTTTGTTGGTCTTTGTGTAGAGATTGCGCATATTATGGGGGTCATTTGAAGGTATACCCACAATGATGAGTGGAATCCTTTCAAGTTGATTTCGGGATAGATACCCTGCCCTTGCGCATGGATCGGACTGTCGATTGTTTCCCCAGGCATCACTGTAGTGATTGGTAACCTTAGTGGCCTATCTCTTTAGGATCTTTGCACAAGGTGACTGTGGAGGGGCAAGTCTTCAAGGTACCTGGAATCGACGTTGTCCAAACTCACTCGGGCTCCTTGGAGGGTATACCCACGATTATGTGTGGGAGATTGCACCAAGGCGTAAGTCTGTTAAGCAGGTCGTCAATGTAACTTTTCCACCCACTCTATCTCAGCCCCTTCTTACTTTGTTCCTGTGACGTTGGATTTCACCACCAACTAGTGTGCTCATTGTGAGAAGATTTTATTTTCTTGTTTGCTTACTAGATTTTTAACGTATGCTGTTTGTTTTCCCTAGTGGACTCTAGATTGGATCTTTATTTTTATGGCATCAGTTCCCGAAATGACCAATGAAGGAACCCCTTTTCCAGGGGAACCTTTTGTTTTTCCTTCTTATGGAAACACTGGTCCTCCTCACATCGCTACTTTAAGCCTTCCAGATCTCATGATTGGATTGTCGGTGTGGTTGTTTTCCACTCAGGTAATCTTGAATGCAATAAGTGCTTTGGTTGTAAGAACTTTCCCCCAAAAACATCAACCTCATGTTGATCCTTCACCATCTTCACCAGTAAGATCTTCTTCACCTTCTTCACTTGCAAGCTCTTCTCCTGTTTCATCTTCTTCATCGAGTGAAAGATCTGAAGCTAGTAACCCGGTGAATAAGAAGAAGAAGAAAAGGAAGAATAAGAAGAAGAAAAATAAGCAAGTATCAAAACCTCCAACCACTGCTAAACATGTTGGAAAACAACCAATTACTGTTAATCATGCTGGGAGTGTTGATGATTTCAAGATCACCCAAACAACGCGTAATCCCAAGTACCCTTGCAGGCTTTGTAAGGGTAACCATCTTCTTAAGGATTTCCCTGGTCTATCCAAGGTCATAGAAGCACGGTCTACACACCCTCACCAACCCCTGTCATCAACCTCTGAACAACATGCTGATGACCTCCCATCAACTAGTCAAGATACCGTTGGGAAGAAGAAAAGTAGAGTCAAGTTCCTGTGTATGTTATGCAAAGGGAGTCATCTCACTCACCTTTTCCCTCGTATGGACAAAGCCTCAAAATTACTAGAATACATGACTGTTTCACAACCTCAACTTCCAACTGCTTATCACAAGCTTACTCTTGACCCCCTTATAGTTGATGGAATGATCACTCCAGTCCCTTCATCGGTCAATCCGTTTGATCATGTCGTCAATATGGTCACGCCCTTAGTTGAACCAGTTGACAAAGTGGTTGATCCGATACCATCCTCGGTCAATCCTGCTCTCCCCTTAGAGAGTGAAACTAAAGTAGTCGATCTGATCCCATCCTCGGTCAATCCCACTCTCCCGTTAGAGAGTGTCACCCAAGTGGTCGATCCGTTTCCATATGTCGACCCCATTCTCCCCTTGGCGAATGCAACCCAATTGGTCGATCCAATCTCATCATCGGTCGATCCTACTCTCCCGCTAGAGAGTAAACTCGATACTGCCCACGTTTTTCTCGTTGATACAGAATCTACCGTGCCGGGGGACATTCCTCCTTTTCTCATGGAACCTCCTCCAAGTAATGAGGCCATCCGTTTTGATTGGGGTGTGCTAACTAGACCTCGTCTTCATTCTCACATTCCTTTCCATATTACAGTACATGTTTGTGGTCGAAACGTTCCTCAAACACTAATAGATGAAGGTGCGTTTGTTAGTATTTTGTTCTCTTTTTCTTTGGCAAGCTTTGGGTTTTCCTCAGCTTGTCTCGGTTACACAGAATCTGTTAACTTTTAACAAAAGAACTAGTCAACCTTTAGGGACCCTTCCTCAGTTTCCTGTAACTTTGGGAGGGAAAACTGTCTTTATTGATGTCATGGTAGTCCAAGACCCCTTCGATTTCACNGAACCTTTTGTTTTTCCTTCTTATGGAAACATTGGTCCTCCTCACATCGCTACTTTGAGCCTTCCAGGTCTCACGATTGGATTGTCGGTGTGGTTGTTTTCCACTCAGGTAATCTTGAATGCAGTAAGTGCTTTGGTTGTAAGAACTTTCCCCCAAGAACATCAACCTCATGTTCCTTCACCATCTTCACCAGTAAGATCTTCTTCACCTTCTTCACTTGCAATCTCTTCTCCTGTTTCATCTTCTTCGTCGAGTGAAAGATCTGAATCTAGTAACCCGGTGAATAAGAGGAAGAAGAAAAGGAAGAATAAGAAGAAGAAAAATAAGAAAGTATCAAAACCTCCAACCACTGCTAAACATGTTGGAAAACAACCAATTACTGTTAATCATGATGGGAGTGTTGATGATGTCAAGATCACCCAAACAACTCGTAATCCCAAGTACCCTTGCAGGATTTGTAAGGGTAACCATCTTCTTAAGGATTTCCCTGGTCTATCCAAGGTCATAGAAGCACGGTCTACACACCCTCACCAACCCCTGTCATCAACCTCTGAACAACATGCTGATGACCTCCCATCAACTAGTCAAGATACCGTTGGGAAGAAGAAAAGTAGAGTCAAGTTCCTGTGTATGTTATGCAAAGGGAGTCATCTCACTCACCTTTTCCCTCGTATGGACAAAGCCTCAAAATTACTAGAATACATGACTGTTTCACAACCTCAACTTCCAACTGCTTATCACAAGCTTACTCTTGACCCCCTTATAGTTGATGGAATGATCACTCCAGTCCCTTCATCGGTCAATCCGTTTGATCATGTCGTCAATATGGTCACGCCCTTAGTTGAACCAGTTGACAAAGTGGTTGATCCGATACCATCCTCGGTCAATCCTGCTCTCCCCTTAGAGAGTGAAACTAAAGTAGTCGATCTGATCCCATCCTCGGTCAATCCCACTCTCCCGTTAGAGAGTGTCACCCAAGTGGTCGATCCGTTTCCATATGTCGACCCCATTCTCCCCTTGGCGAATGCAACCCAATTGGTCGATCCAATCTCATCATCGGTCGATCCTACTCTCCCGCTAGAGAGTAAACTCGATACTGCCCACGTTTTTCTCGTTGATACAGAATCTACCGTGCCGGGGGACATTCCTCCTTTTCTCATGGAACCTCCTCCAAGTAATGAGGCCATCCGTTTTGATTGGGGTGTGCTAACTAGACCTCGTCTTCATTCTCACATTCCTTTCCATATTACAGTACATGTTTGTGGTCGAAACGTTCCTCAAACACTAATAGATGAAGGTGCGTTTGTTAGTATTTTGTTCTCTTTTTCTTTGGCAAGCTTTGGGTTTTCCTCAGCTTGTCTCGGTTACACAGAATCTGTTAACTTTTAACAAAAGAACTAGTCAACCTTTAGGGACCCTTCCTCAGTTTCCTGTAACTTTGGGAGGGAAAACTGTCTTTATTGATGTCATGGTAGTCCAAGACCCCTTCGATTTCACTTTTCTCCTTGGGTGAGACTATGTCTATGCCATGAAAACTATTATGTCTACTCTTTTTCTTGTGATATCTTTCCCTCATGATGGACGAGTTGTGACTGTTGATCAAATTTCTTTCATTGACCTTGACTGGATTGCCTCCCTAAATGGCTCTTATATGCAGACGGTATTGCCCCCGCCACAGGTCAATTATGTGGTGTTTTTTCCCATGGCTTCAACTTCTGATGACTTAGATCCAGTAGTTGACATGGTGATCTCTTCGATAGGGTTGTTAGAGCCTGATCTCTTTACTCCTGTCGAAGCCCTCAACATGGTGTCCTTCTAGAGTGTGTTTCTGCCTTCTAGTGAAGACCTCTTGGAAGCCATGACCAAGTTTTGTCCCTTGACATGGTGTTCTTCTGGAGCATTGTCCTCTTGGAATCCACGATTAAGAAGAGAGTCGGCGATAGTTTTTGCGTCTCTGAGGAAACCTCGTTAAAAAATGAAACAGAGGTCTTTGAGCTTGATTTTATGATTTCAAGCTCATTAAAAAATGAAACCTATTACGAGGATAGTTTTGCATCTCTGTGGCGACCTTGTTAAAAAAATGAAACAGAGGTTACGAGCATAGTTCCCGTTTCTGTGTCAAGCTCATTAAAAATGAAACAGTGGTCTTGGGATTACACCTAGATTTACGAGCATAGTTCTTCTCATGTGTCAAGCTCGTTAAAAAATGAAATAACTTCCCCCTCTCCATTTGGGTCAATTCCTACGTATAGTATTTGAAGCTTCATTTCATTCTCCTTTGCAGTTGGATGCAACGAAGCTTGGGGGGCAATGCTTTCGGCCTCTGGACTTCATACTGAAGTTGAGCCACTAGCTTCTAAAGCTGGGGGCTAAGTACCAACCATGCATTGGGAAGTCGCAAGCATAGTTTTTTATTGTTTAATCTTGCATAAAAATGAAACCACCTACCTCAAGCATAGTTTCCTCTGGTTCATGCTTGTATAAAAGTGAAACCAGGTCCAAGCATAGTTTTGTTTAGTTTTTAAGCTTGTGTAAAAATAAAATCTATCCCAAGTATAGTTTTGTTTTGTTTTAAAGGTTGTGTAAAAATGAAAACAATCCCGAGCTTAGTCTTTGTTCTTTCTCATGCTCGTAAATACATGAGAATAAGCTACTGAGCTTAGTATTTGTTCTTTCTCATGCTCGTAAATACATGAGAATAATCTACCGAGCTTAGTATTTGTTCTTTCTCATGCTCGTAAATCAATGAGAATGTAATTGAGTAAAATTTTATCACTTTTTTGGACTCGTAAAGGTTATATGAAAAAGGAAACCCCTGGAGTTCCCTTTAAGCTCTTTTTAGACTCTCTAAACATGAAAAGATTGCCAAGCAACCTTGTTCTTTTCACGCTCGTTAAAGTATTTGAAGAAAACGTATTTTGAGTGATAGTTTATCTCTTTTTTGGTCTCATTAGACTACTTTACAAAAAATAAACTGAGAGAGTTTTCTTTAAGTGTTTTTCAAACTCTCTAAACATGAAAAACCTTTTCTATCTTTGGACTCGTTAAACAAACATCAAAAGACCCACATGGGACCGAACCACTTCTTCTTAGGGTTCATTAAACATACTTCGAGGGACTCATCCGAAGGATGATCTTACATTTACAAGCATATGTTATCCTCCTCAATCTTGCGTAAAAATAAAGAGGTACTCGCCAGAAATGGTGGGGAAAAAATTGGGAAAGAAATATGTATAAACCTGTATTCCATGGAAGAGTCGCTTTTGAACATGAAACCCTTTCACTCGCTTTGTGTCTAGGTTGGAAAACCCTCTAGTGTCCTGATCATACTCCTTTATAAGATTACAAATTGGTCTGTGATCCCTGTTGTTGAGTCAGTGTTTCCAAGACAGTTGTCGTGTCATCAATATGTTTAAAAGAGATGTTCAACCCGAAAAGCCTTGTATTGCGTTGACCATTTCCACAGTCCTTAAGCCTTGTATTGTGTCAGCCATCCCTGAGTCAGTCCTAAGTTACTGGTTACCTTGATCTACATCAAATCTTGTTACTTGTTTTGTGTCATTGATGTGGGATACATTAAGGCCCTCCTGTGACGAGTCTTTTCCTGTCGACTTCAACTCATTATCCAGGAATTAGATTTAGAAACTAATTGGTACCTTGGAACTTGCAT
>JZKD02S2408680.1:0-17113 GCA_000966675.3 Picea glauca
CCCAACCGCCTCGACACTTGGGCACATGGGCATAAAACCGTGCGCTTGGCAAAATGGTGGTTCGTTTGACAACCGTATTAACCAATTGTGGAATTCCCGTGCAACGGTATAACCGCGCGCACCCGCATTGTAATATGGTTAAAACATATATAATATAACTATGGTTATCAAACCCGCGTGCAATACATTATAACCGCGCCATATTACATATATGTTAACACCCCAACATTTGGTTTAAAAATAAATCCGCGCCACATAAATATAAAACATATTACAATACAAAGTATTGCAATATATAAAATGTGCACGCCAGTCGGTCGGGTGTTATATGTCAGTTCATATGAAATATAAAGCGACCATGGGTCGGGGCTTAGCTCCGGCCCGCCCCTTTTTCAAATCAATACAACACACGACTTTAATTACAAGTGCGTTGGAATATGAAACAAGAACCATTGGCGGGAATGTTGGCTAGTGGATATGTGTCAAGGATTTACAAAGGGGGGAGGTCACTGGTTCAAATCCGATTGGCTCCATTCAATTTTGATAAACCAACCAAATGAACAAATATGAGGGGGACACGTGGCGCCCATGGATTGGGCCACGTGTCCTCATATTATTCGCCAACACCTGGACACGTGTCAACATCCGATATGTCGAAAATCATCCAATGAAAATACGCCCCCAACTGTCACGTCATCATGATGGTACGGCCCTGCCATGTGGCCGTACAGACTGTACGGACAAGTACAGTCAGCACTTTTTTTCCTGTTTGACTTTTCGAACAGATC
Source organism: Picea glauca (assembly GCA_000966675.3). NCBI lineage: Eukaryota > Viridiplantae > Streptophyta > Pinopsida > Pinales > Pinaceae > Picea > Picea glauca. The sequence continues at coordinate 789 of JZKD02S2408680.1, forward strand.
GCTATATCTTTCGCTCCCGATGTCCGTTTGAGACGAAACGAATTGCGTTGGGTTCGTGACGACGAGGGATATGCTCATGTCTGATTTGAGGCAATTATGAGAACGTTGATTTTTGGGCTAAAATTTGACCCTTGGTCCAGATTTTGATCAGCCATGCCATCTAGGGCTCAACTCCCTCCTCCAAGATGACCAATGTTACTCTTCCAAAGAAAGACAACCTTTAAGCATGTCATCTACTCTCCACGTTCAAATCATGAAGAATATCATCATGTTATCTAGGTCTCCAATGCTCCAAGGAAGAATTTCACACAAACATCCATACAAGGTCTAGCAATCAATTAGAAAACCACCTCCCATGTGCATTTCATCACATCACAACTAAGGGTCATCCATACAACATGCACCTCACATCACATGGAGCATGCCCAAGCATGATGTAAACACTTTTGGTGTAACATCAAAAAATAAAATTTCCTCTTTATGAGGAAAGTGTTTTCACCAACACCATTATGCTCCCTATACAACTCAACCAAATTTTCCATATACAAATACAAACCTACTACAATATTGGAATCAACCACTAGCTCCTAGAAAGGAAACGTCCCCTAGACTTCACACTCCCCTTTCTATGCATCACACCTTGTTGAGGAAAATGTACAAAGAACCTTACTCAGACATTTTTAGATCTTTCTAGGCTATGGAAATATAGTTGGGAATGTTACCCGGAGTTTATAGCCTTAAATTAAAAAAAATCACTTAATCCACATGTAATAGTACGAGGGACCAAGGATTATTTTATATATTATATGTAACTGTGCAAAAGAAAGAAAGAAAAATATACATAAGTCTGTACATGGATAAGAGACAAGGTTAAAAACAAAATCTAAAAAATATCATTAAGATACGCATGTGAGACTGAAATCATAAATCTAATTTTTATATTAAATTCATTCTGAGATACAAAACATAATTTTCTTTACAAACCCTTGTGAGGGTGGGGACCAAAGTCAGATTTAGAAGTCTCCGATGGGAACCATACAAAAAGAATCGGAAAAAAAAATAAAACTGAAGCTAAAGATCTGGATCAACTTGTCATAAAAATGCTATCACTTGACTCTGCAAATTATTCTTTATCAGTCATGAAATATAATCCATAAACAAACAAGAACACACAGAATGCCAAAGACAGATCATACACCTTTAGAAACAAGTTGAAAGATATGATTCAGTTTTGAATCTTGTTGCCTTCAATAAGAACTTGTTGTCATCAAGGTGGTTTAGATTTCTAGTAAACTCAGAATGAATGAAGAAAATAAATATCTCACAAGTATAGAGAAGACCTTATATCATAAGTTCCCATTATGTTCTCTCTCCCCTTTGTCTCTTCTGTTTATTGAGCTTTTATTCTTTCCCAATAAGTTATGGTAGTTCAACTACCTTTCTTTTGTTAAACTTAATTAGCTTAACTAATTAGTTGAGACAAATAAATAATAATACATAAATAATGGTCTATTTAAATAATAACTAAATAGGTGGGACCCCTTGTCACTCCAATTTTTATTTCTTTAATGATAATCAAAATATGAAATATAACACTCCAAAAATTAACTCAAATATTCGCCTTGTGACACCCATCCTCATATAAATAGTCAAATATTTTAGTATCAAAATAAAGCATGAATATAACCAAAAATAGAATGATATCAATGTTGTCCAAAATATTATGTCTAAATGTGCCTTTGTTGTCCAAAAAAAATTGTCATCATACCAATAAAATTTGTCCTCAAAAGAAAATAACATTAAAAAGCATTAAAACCCATATTTGTTGTGAGAGGCATTTTTCCTCTTCTCATTGTTGCCTTCTTTTGATCCTCTTTCTGATTTGTCATGTGCAACAACCTTCAATTGATTAGAACCTTGTGGGTGGATTTCACTAATGACATGGGAGAAACTACCTTTGAGGTGGAGATGAGAGGACACTGATTCAGAGGAGTCTTTGGAAGACTTGGAGGGATTAGCCAACCCTTTTCCTTTATCTAATTTTGGCTCGAGGATGGTAGTTTTTAATCTCTTTCTTGCATGAGAGGACTATACTGGAGAGGAAGCATGATCATCTTGGGCATTTGGGTTGAATGGCGGTGGAGAAGGGGGAAATGGAAATGATATTGTAGACCAACCATGCTGATGTGAAACAAGTTGATGGACAATCTCTTTCCAACCATCATTGACGGGTGGTTCTGGTTGCATAGAAGCACGAGGGGGGACACAAATACCAGAGAAATTTTGGTGTGGTTGGAAAGGAGGCCTCTCAAGTCTAGGTTTCATAATTCATTGGCCAACTAGATTAAAAAAACCATATTGGAAAAGATGATTTAAGTCTTGCGTATCAACATCAAAACGTGTTGAAAATCATGGCCTTCTATGGCCTCTTTGACAATTATTTCCTCTACCTATGTTTGCACCTATTTCATTGCTACCCCTGCTAAAGAAACTCATCCTGAAGAAATACTCCAATTAGAATATGAAAATTTTTAACAATCCATTCACTCATACTCTACCTAAATAAAATCAAGATATTGGCTCTATCATTCACAACAGAAGCATATGCAATCCATCCATTGTTAGAACCCACCAAATATCGAATTCAATAATCAATTGCAATTGAACAGGGAATGATAGGGTGTTTGGGAAGATGTGGGGGTTTGTAATGAATGAAAAATGGTAGCATGGATGGGAACCAACAAACGAATATTGTTTAAGCAAAATGCAAAGCCTTTTCTTTATATATCAAAATTTCCAACTGAAATCATCATCCACTCTCTTTTAATCCTTTTTCCCTAAAAATGAAATTCAAAATAATAGAACATGGGATGAATTAAATGTTACTGGGAAAGTGGTGGGCATATAATGAGCGAAAAATTAGACAATGAAGAATGATAACGGTTGCTTTTATGTTACAAGAAGTAACATTCATTGACTTTAAAATCAACATTGTCATTATTCATTAAAAATCATTTAAATTTCCACAAAATCATTTGAATATCCATTGTTTACCATGCCCATTTATTTCCAGAACTCCCACCAAATTTTGTTTATTCCATAACATTCTTTTTAAACTTCAATACATAGAATCCACAAAATTTCATTTGTGAAGACAACATTTCTTTTTAACATATAATATCCACAATATGGAAACATTTTCTTTAAACTGCCCAATACCAATCTAAAAGAAAATTACATAATTATCAAACTTGCAAGTTTCGTTCTCTTTTATTTTTTAGACCATAAATATCTTTTAAATTGGTAAAGAGTTCTTCATGAGATTTTCAACGAAGAAATTTGACCCAGTCATAACCATAACTAGAATGCCTCAAGTGTTGGATTATTGAGAGGGGGGTGAATCAATAATAGAGAAATCTAATCATTTTTAGCCATATAATGAAAGTGCTATATCTATGTAGCATTATCATCCAATATTTGCAGAGTAAATAAACAATGAACAAATGAACAATCATATACATACACAATACACCAATGCTTTTATGCAGAAATCCAAAGCGGGAAAAAACCACATAATGATTTTTCTTATCTGTCTTTAAGTGACTTGAATGATTCTCTCCGTCGTTTTTGACAGTTAAGTTGTGTGGAAAAGGCCAAGATCCATGATGTCAAATCCCACTTAGTAATATAAATTATGTAGAAATTTTGGCCACCATAATCGGCCCACTAGATCTCCCGCAGATTAATTATATAAAATTGTTATAGAGAAAGGTTGCACTCTGCATTGGGGATCCCTTCTTATTTTTTTATTCATGTGAAGGTATGCAACAATTTAGACATGGCCCAAAATGCTCTGAGATACGGACTTTGAACATCATATTGACACACACAGTTATGCGTGTGAGAAATGTGCAATGCTATCAGAGGGAGAGAAATGTTGAATGTTCATCTTGGCTCACCGGTGACGAGCATGTAGGACCAATCATCACGTGACTCACGTTTAAGTAGATCATGTGCAACCATGTGATGCACATTAACTTTTTCTATATGCCATAAAACATTGCATTACAAAGTGTAGTATGATATGGCTTGGCACATTTAAAATGGTGATATACATAAAAAAATAAGAATAAAAACGCGAGTGGATATTTTTTCCATTCCCTCGAGGTGGAGAGGATTGTTTTTCCATGTGGGTTTCATTAAATAGTTTCAAAGTAAGTTGAAAACCCATGTTAATTCAACACATCAAATTTATGTGTGTGTTTTTTCCGTTTAATTGTTTCATGTTGTGATACTAATTTAATTTATACATGCATTAACCCCAATTATAAACCCCAACTTGTATACATAACACTCACACCCCACATTGGTGTCATTGGATTAAAGGAGCCCAAAAAGATACTGATGTAATTAATTATACATTCGCCACTAAAAGAGCCCAAGTGCAATTCATTATACATTGACACCCATATGTAACCAAGAAAAAACATAGATTTAGGTTTCGTTGCTTGCATTTTGATTAGCTGTGAACTAATAACAAGGGAAAAAGTTGCAATGTAGTTAGTCCTTTGCCTAGTTTGTATATTTGTACAATAGTTTAATTACGATAGTGAGAATTTCAAAATATCTCAGTCATATCAAATATCATTTTGGAAACATTTGTAATCTTTTGTGGAATGCATTCAAATCATGCATATAATAACATTGTATACATATTAATGGGTGATTGATCTACATTGTTTCTCAAAATTGATCGATCGACAAAGATGATATCGATATATAACCACATTTTTTCAAACATCATGAGATCGATATATAAACACATTTTTCCAAACATCTAAGTATTGTGTGGTGATTGACTGAAGCCGACAATGCATGATAAACAACATCCGTTGTAAGTCTCTTATTTCTTTTGTGTATGTCTTTCGTTGAATATGGCGAGTGAATAAGGTTTACATTGTTTCCTTTTGTTATGTTATATACCTACATCTACATGTTAATAATTTTGTTATACCAATGCTAGTGAAAACACACGCCAGCAATCTCATTGATGTAGAGATGGCATAAACATTGAACATATATTAAAACTAACCTCCATACACCATTTGAACAGTTGAATACAATCGAACATGAAATCTGTGATTTGTGCTTAAGAATAGTGAGAGATGAAGTATCAAAGAAAGGGCAGTCATAGATCAATATTTTGATACTTCAAGTCACCGCAAGTAACTTCTAAATTATTTGAACTTCAATATTGGCGGTAATTGAAAAAATATGGATTTATCATTAGCTTCAATATTAGTTGATTGAAGTTATCTAGATTCTTGTTCCTCATCAATCCAAAGTTCTTGGACTTTAACTTACAACATAAGAAATAATTCCATAGATTTTGGTTCTCTAATTAATAATAAAAATATGTTGATCTAACCTTGTGTATAATGCTAAAACAAGCTTGATGCATTGAAAGGATTATGATCAATGAAGCAAGTCAAGATCACACTTATCCAAGACTATTTTGATAGATATATGGGAATCAAAGGCAACAAAGGAATAGGAGTTAAGGGAATGTGAAGAAGGACGTCATTTAACACATTATGCCACCACAACATTTAATGATATTGTAGAAATCTTGAGTGTAGCATCTCACTTCAATTTTTAGCAAAATAAAACCATTAAAAAAACTAAAATAAAAAGTAAATATTCTCCACGTAGAAACAATTCTTCAATGCCACGTGGCCACCATATTCTAAAGAACTTGTCCATAAAAAATGACATGCATCCATAAACACAATATCCACCTATGAATGAAAGAGGGTGGACCTCCATGTACGAAAAAGAAAACCAAAAAATCGGCAACTGAGCTCTATGCAGTTCTAGGGTTCGGTTGGAGGAAATGAAAATAACCCAGTCCAAGCACAATATAGGTTATAGAGACCTGTAACAAAATTGAGCACAAGCCCTAGTTTTCAGAGTCAACTGCGTGAACAATAGTTGCGTACCTTATATCTAACTTCAATCTCAGACCAACCCTTCATCAAATCAATCGAAACAACACACAACTATACGAGCCTCTTGAAATTACATGCAACATAACGCCATTATGAGTTGAATTGAAAAGAAATATCATATCACAATTGAATTTGTATGTATCTAGTATGACAATGACCATGACTACATTGCACAAATGGATGGAATCAATAAACAATTTCATTAAACTTCTCATTTTTACTACTTAATTGTGCTATGGTAACATGTTAGATATTCCAATTGAGGAGACAACACATAGGTCGTCTATAAAAAAACTAGGCACAGTAGCAATGATAATAGGTAGGTGATGCAAAGAATCACTTGGAATCTCTTGTGTGTATTGTTGGTGATTTTTCAACTACTTTCACTACTATCATCATGCATAATAGGTGTGGTGAGTCTCTCTTTCTAGGTTTCTCAATGAAATGGAAGGGTCTTAATGCTAGTTGAGGAACAAGTGAGGGTGGGTGTGTTTTTAGTGGGATATCTAGACAAGGGAAGGCTTAGGAGTATTAACAACAAGAATAACAATGGTTTAAGTACAGTGATTGTGAATAACTAGGTTTGTACCTGCAAGCTCAAATAATTGCACAATGAAAAGGTCGGTACCTACAAGCTCAAAGAATCGTGCAATTAAAAGGTCTATACATGCAGCATCAAAGAAGAATCTTCTTCTCGTCCCTTCTGAATTTCGTCAAGGATGAATTAGGTTTTTTGAAGCTTCTTATGGTTTCTTATGGATTTCCCTGATATTGATGACAACAATAACAACACCAATAATATCCAGTGAGAAATGAGAACATATTTTCAACAACAACCTACTTCACCATGGCTCGAATTAGATGGTGAGGATTACTAGAGTAGTATGTTAGTTATTTATTATGCATCTCGTCCTTCAGGTAATCTTTTGTCTTTCATATAATGACATAGAATAGAAGCGACAGATTCATCCATTTTCAAAGTCCCTATTGCATTTACAGATATGATATGTGCAATTTCATATTATGCATGTGGAATATACCAACTACGTATGAGTTGGGCTAATGGACCTGAGTATATTACACAATGCCTTGTTCAACTAGGAGGAATTTACATATACAGGTTCACCATCGTTGATCAGGAGGGAACCTTGTGGTGGCACGACCACGTCATAGGAGGTGGAGCATGAAGAGGTGGCTCCATGCATCCTACCAAGTGGACTTGCCTGCAGTGATAGTACATCGACTGTAGGAAGGTCAAGCCATCGACTGTAGGAATCTCACCTCGACTGCATCATTCTTTAAAACCTCAACTGCAACAAGTGTTAGAGTAGAACCACATAACCATTCACAAATTTGTTTTCTTAATTCATTTTTTAATCCTAACAATTATAAAAAAGAAATTGCATATACCAGGGAAATAACGTCACATCAACGAGCTATGAATGAATAAAATATTTGATTTATAATATTTACTAAATACCAAAATAAATTTATTTTGAAAAATAAATCAAGGTAATAAGAAATTTGAATGAAATATTAGGTTAAATAAATCAAGGTAATAATAAATTTAAACATAAACTTAGGTTATTGTTACAAATTAGAGTGCATAATATAAGGTCTTGGCTCCAAAATGCACCAGCTAATGTAGAAAAATGAACCAGGTAATAGGAGGTCAACTATCATTGACCGCAAGGAAAAAGCTAGAATCCCTAGCAGGAGGCTGGGACTAAAAATGTCACAGTCGTACATGATACTTGTGTAAAAAAATTAGAATGAATCATAAAATAAAGCATGCGGGAGAGTTCAATTTTTATGAGCAAGAGGTGGGGCGCAATGCACATCAAATTCAATTTTTTGTGACCTTTATTTTCTTTTGTTTGTTTTCTTTCTTTATTAAAAGTTACATTTGATCTTTTATGGGTTATTGGTTTTACTTTTTCCTTGGAAAATGGATAATTTCTACACATACAAGGTGACTTGTCTCCTTTTAAAGCTGAATCATCCCCAAATTTAAAGGTGACTCATCTCCTTTTAGTGGATGATGTTCTGATCTTTTGCAACAGTCTAAGGAGTGATGTAGAAACTTTGAATAACATTTTGGGATTGTTTGAAAGATCCACGAGAATTCAAATTAATGAGAGAAAATCCAATCTTTTGGTTCACAATATGGAGGCGGAAGAACAGTTGGGCTAGAAAGAATTCTTCCCCTTTGATACATAACCTAGATGATAGTTTAAAATAATTGGGCTTTAAATTAAATCCAAATAAATATAGAAAAGAAGATTGGATTTGGCTTCTATCAAAAATGGGAAAAAGGTAGAAAGTCTAGAGTTTTAGATGGTTATCAACAACAGGAAGGTTCGTTATGGTGAAATCAGTTTTAGAAGTTATTATTGTTTACTAGATTTCACTAGCATGGATTCCCAAAGGTATTTTAGAAAAAGTTAGGAGGATTTTCTTCAAATTCCTTTGGGAAGGTTTAAAGGACCAACATGTAATGCCATGGGTAAATTGGGAAGAATCAACAATTCCAAAATTGCTTGGACGGTGGGGTTTAAAAAACATTTTTCTTTTCTCCAAAGCATTAGATGCCAAGTCTAGTTGAAGATTGATCAACATGAAAAATATATGGGCTAAGGTAGTTAGCCAAAATTCTATTCATCCGAAGACGATAGAAGAATGGATTAGGAGCTCGACCAAAGGAAGATCAAGTTGCACAATTATATGGAAAGCTCTCTTAAAATCCTGTATAGTTATTGGAGATGGCCTAACATGTCGAGTAGGGAAAGGTAACAAAGCCAGAGTGGGAGAATATTCATGGCCTAGAAGTGGGATTAATCATACACTACCAGAGGAGTTGGTTGAAAAGATAAACTCAAATGGATTTTATTATATCTGTCAAATTGTTGATTAGGGTCGCACCACTATCTTGTCCCAAGAATGAAAATAAGTTGAACAAATAAGGTTGTGGGAAGAATTTTTTGATGTTTGGGCTACTTACACAAGGGATTTAAAGGAAGATCATAACAAAATAACAAAAAGGGATGATGAGTTGGTTTGGAAAAATGCCCTCCATGTGGTTTATACCCAAAAGTTAGGATACTCACAACTTATCATAGATCTCCACCATAGGGATCCCACTTGGTGGTGGAAGGGTCTATGGAAGTTAAAATTCCCTCTAAAAGCTCAAAGTTTTATGTGGTGTTTAATAAAGAATAAAATCCCCACTTGGGATATAATGAAACGTCGAAAGGCAGAGGTTCTGGTATGGCGTTCACTATGGAAAGTTAATGAGGAAACTAGAGTGCATATTTTTATCTCCTGTCCTTTTGTTAGGAAATTTTGGGAGGAATGCTCCCCTACATTAGGAAAAACTTGTAAGTGGAAAGGAAAATCAATTGAAGAGTCTTGAAAGGAATGGTTCTCACATCCCATGAATAATAACATAAAGTCCCTCGCTCTGATCATAATTTGGGGAACTTGGTTAGCCAGAAATTCAGAAGCCCTCAAATATAAGACAACCCTTATGAATCTCATTGCTACACAGTGTCTTAGCATCTTAACTCACTTTCCTCGAGATATGAATTGTAGTGTTGCACTAAACATTAAGGAAGAATAGGTTGATTTCTCGAGGCCCTAGGCTTTCTTTGATGGAGCCTCTCAAAAAAATAATACAACTTATGGTGGGGGACTGGTTCTACCCTTGACAAAAAATCATTCTTTCAAGATTAAAATGGGGCTAGGCCCGAGATCAAACAATTATGCAGAAATATTGGCCCTAAAATTGCTACTACTATTTGAAAAAGAAAAATATGTTTCCTCTCTTCATATATTTGGTGACTCTATGCCTGTTATAAGTTGGATTAGGAAGACTCAGCGATGCCACACATTACATTTGTCTCCTTTTCTTGATGAAATATTCATAATATTGGCCACTTTTGATTCCTTTTCTATTCAGCATGTATACAGGGAATGCAACAAGGAGGAAAATATTCTCTCCAAAGAAGGCTCGTGGATAGATTTTGGGACATGGATGATTACAAAATCCAATGAAGGATTAGAGTAGTATTTTTACAATAGACATTTTATAGACCCTTCGGGTCAATTGCAGCAATCATATTAACTCAGATTCTTATCAATCTTGTTTTTTTTTTATTTTTTTAAATTGTATATGTTGGAATGGAGAAAACTATGTTTTGTCTCCATTAATCCAATATTGTGTTAATACTATATGCATAATTGGTTAATCTGGCTATAAATAATAAATGATTAAAATCTAGTTTGAAAACAAGGGATCTCTCTTTTCCACTTGTGGATGGTTTTGTGGCTACTGTTTCGGCGACTGTTATTAGACATGGCACTTTGCTAATTTTGTTGTGATCACTTACTTTTTTTAGAGCAAGGTTGGTCTAGAGGTCCTCTCTCCCGGGGACGAGTAGTTTTTGTCTCTTGCTCCAGACAAAATACATGGCAACATGTATTCTACAAAATGTAAATTTCTTTTCTTCTTTGGATGAAATAAAATTTATTCTTTTTCTTTGGAAAAAACAAGAAGAAACAAAATGTTTCTATTCTAATATATAATTGATTTTGATCATTAAAAAGTAAACTTAAGCGTACTCTTATATAACATTTTATGTTGTCAACTATACAATGTTGTGAACCTCCTAATATAATAAAATATAGTACTCAATAGAAACAAATATTACATAGTATGCCTAGAATTAAAATTGTTATAGTAACAAATACATCAGTATTGTGTCATTAACTATATTTTATATAGGTCTCTAAAATTGTGCCAACCTTATACTAGTATAGTAAATTAACATGGGCACACTAGTTACTATATCAAATTATAATTAAATTGGTTAATGATAGTAACATACACAATATTAATGTCATTAAATAACCTTAATCAACTTAGCTTTTAATACAAANTTGTGATCACTTACTTTTTTTAGAGCAAGGTTGGTCTAGAGGTCCTCTCTCCCGGGGACGAGTAGTTTTTGTCTCTTGCTCCAGACAAAATACATGGCAACATGTATTCTACAAAATGTAAATTTCTTTTCTTCTTTGGATGAAATAAAATTTATTCTTTTTCTTTGGAAAAAACAAGAAGAAACAAAATGTTTCTATTCTAATATATAATTGATTTTGATCATTAAAAAGTAAACTTAAGCGTACTCTTATATAACATTTTATGTTGTCAACTATACAATGTTGTGAACCTCCTAATATAATAAAATATAGTACTCAATAGAAACAAATATTACATAGTATGCCTAGAATTAAAATTGTTATAGTAACAAATACATCAGTATTGTGTCATTAACTATATTTTATATAGGTCTCTAAAATTGTGCCAACCTTATACTAGTATAGTAACTTAACATGGGCACACTAGTTACTATATCAAATTATAATTAAATTGGTTAATGATAGTAACATACACAATATTAATGTCATTAAATAACCTTAATCAACTTAGCTTTTAATACAAACTATAAATAATATTAATAGAAATAATGTAAGGAATCCAAGTCTAAGGCTTGAAAGAATTGATTTTGCAAGTTTGTGTAAATTTGAGTTTATATAGTTTATCATGATAATTTTATCATAAAAAGTGGTAAATATATACATTCAAAGTAGAGAAATAAGGGATTTTCTAATTCCTATTTTGAGAAAAATGAACCTTACTAAAGTTCTAAATTCTAGATCCACTACATATTTCCAAATTTAACAAGTGTTGTGTGGCAGCGTAGTCCCTGCCAAGTAGCTTATAAGGTTATTTTTGGAAAATGGGGAGAGTTGAGTAATATTGTTGGCTAACTATGGAATTGTATATCACCGAAGTTTTGGGTGCAAGATGTATATCACGTAAAAGGGGGAAGGAAATTTTGGTTACGGCAACCCGACAACTAGGTATGAAAAACAATGGTAGTGGGCTGGACTCCCATATACTTGAATTCCTTTTTTTCTTATTAATGCCAATGAGCGAACTTGTATGTTGAGTTGTCGAAAGTAACAACATAACAAATGTGCATTGGGAAGGGCGAGACTATGGAGGGGATTGAAGAGAGTGATAAATGGTTTGAAAGTTTTGCGAACCGAGGTCGAATTGTAAATGACGGAAGTGTTGGGTGCAAAATGTATATCACAGAAGTGTTGTGTGAAACATGTATATAATGGAACAGGGGGCATAAGAATTCGATAGCACTAAGTCGCGACAAATTGTAGACTACGAATGTTTTGGGTGCAAGATGTATATCGCACACTTGTAGATGACGAAAGTTTTGGGTGCAAGATTTATAATAGCGCCAACCCGGGGGTCAATCGAACTCCCATAAATCGTTGTTGAATGCGTTTTTTGGTTATAAATGCCAATAAGTGAAACAACATGTATATCACAGAACAGGGGGCATAAAAATTTGATAGCGCTAAGTCGTGACCTCGCAGAGAGATAATTGGCTAAGTGTTGAAAGGAACTACAGTAAGTCGGGCTCATGATGTGATGATATAGGACCAATCCACGAGTTCGAAAAAAGTTAGGTTCAAGTTTAAATATATTTATTTAAATTGTATTTATATTAATGTATCTTAATAGATTATTTGTGGTCCAAATGTAAACCATGTTCCAATATGTGGACAAATTATAGACGACAAATTTTTTGGATGCAAGATGTATATTGCGGAACTATAGATGACGCAAGTTTTGGGTGAAAGATTTATAATAGAGCCAACCTGGGGGTCGATCGGGCTCCCGTAAATCTCTATTGAATGTGTTTTTTTCTTGTTAATGCCAATAAGAAAACCTGTGCATTGATTTGTCACTAGTAAAATCAGAATGAATATGCATTGAGGATGGCAGGAATACCCTCTTCTATGTTACACATTTTTCACTTAAATGTTCCGATATATACAATTTGAAGCCCGTCCAACTGCTTTCCACAATTGACCATTTCTTGACATATCTTTCGTGGATTGTCGAGTTCGTGGGTTCGGAAAATTTCCAATTTCTAGTTGTTGTTTCTTGTGCCCGCTACCTTCAGAATTCTTTCCAAGTACATGCAATATGTATACAACTTCTCCAGAAACATACAAAAAATATCTTTCTAATAAATGAAATATCTATTGTAGATTTGAATATATTGGACAATCTTTTCCCTCTTCTATACTCTACCAAATTCCTGTTTCTTTTTCCGCTCTACTCTCTCTTTCTTGTTACTTAGTCATTTTTCCAAAAATGTCTCAATGCACACGTTGGACATTTGTGCTCGTGATTTTATATCACGAATCCGACCTACCACTATCCATTCGATTCCTAGCCACTTTTTAGATCGCGGATTCCTGAGTAGGCGGGCTCTATATTTCACTTCCATTGTTCCATGACCCGTAAACAACACCCAGACCTCTGCGATATACAAATTTACTTCTGCACTTGCACATCATACCATCTTCAGTGATACACAGTTTTCACATGAAAGTTTCGAGACTTGCAATTTGACCTTTGTTTCCTCACGTCTCCCGTGGAACTATTGTCACCCCATTTTAAAGCCCATGCGTTCACTTTCCACATTTTGCCATTTCTTGGCATCTCTTTGGCGCTTCCAATTCCATACTTACCCGACTTTTTCACTTGTGGATTCTTGGACAAGCGGATTGCACTTCCAGTTTTCCTTGATCTGGAAACATCCCCCGGCTTTCATGATATACAAATTGAATTCCAGACTAATACATCATCCCCTCTTCTGTGTTATAGAGTTTTCACTCAAAATCTCTGATCAATACAATTTTACCGTTGGGGCCTCACGTCTCCTCTAGAACCCTTGTTAGCCTATTCTAAAGCCCATCTGACCGCTTTCCATGGGCATTTCTTGTAATCTCTTTCGTGGATCATCGATTTGGCGGGTATAGACAATTTCCAATTCCTAGTTGTTTTTTTTGTGCCCGCCACCTTCACACATCTTTCCAAGTATATGCAATAAGTATATAACTTCTCTAGAAACATGTAGAAAAGATCTTTCCAGGAAATGAGATATCTATTACAGATGTGAATATATTAACCCTTATTTTGCGTCTTCTATACTTAACCAAATTATCGTTTCTCTTTTGCCTGTACTTTATCTTTTATGACAGAATTGTTGGGTGCAAAATGTATATGATGAAAGTGTTGGGTGAAAGATGTATATCACGGAACACGCGGGATAAGAATTCGATAGCGCTGAGTTGGGATGTCATGGTGAGATATTTGGATAAGTTTTGAAAGGGACGATGGTTGGTCGAGATCCTGATGTGAAGATAAAGATGGAAACGAGGATTTGGTAGTTCGCTAACCGATCAATCCCCGGGAAATCTAGGAGCCTAAGAAAGTCAGGTTCAAGCTTAAAGGGATTTTGTTTATGTTTATTTAAAATGTATTCATATTAATGTATCTTAATATATTATTTGTGGTCCAAATGTAAACCATGCTCAAATTTGAATGGTGTTTTGGGCTCGCAATTTTTTCTCAAACCCACAAGCAATAGAGAAAAAAATATACGACTTTACATTTTGTATATCGAAGAATATTCTGAAATATAGGAAGTTGCAATATATGCACAATATAAAACATGAACATTTACAGGGAAATGAGTTAATTTTAAGAAGAAATACAAATTTCAAATAACAACACCAAACATTGAAGATCACCATAGAACAACCTCAAATATTTATATTCAGATAAACTGGGTCACAAAATACATTTGAGAATATTTCCCAAAAATAGTTGTCTTCGAAATTGTAAAAAAATATATAGTTCTGTACATATTCTGTGAAATAAAAATGTGTTTTCCAGAATGACTCAGATTAGGACTGCCGCAGACTAAAAAGTAAATGTACAAGAATGAAGTTTGTAGAAAGAAGAAAGTTGGCGATGGAAAACAACAAAACCTAGCAAGAAGAAAGAGAAAATTGACAGATCTCGGTTAAAGATTTGTTAGAGTAAATGGATGAATACATAAGAATGTAATCAGTATCAACCTACAATGATGGTGTTCCATGCCTTTTCATTTTCTTGTTGATGTTTTTTTATGGATTTCCTCGACTTTGACCTTCATTGGTAATCTAGTCGACAACCTTTTTGAACCATTCTTCGATGTAGATCCTCATGGGCACCATGTTCATTTCATGTTGGATTTTTGTATTGAAGAATTCACATTCCAAGTCCCTTAGATCAATAGACAAGTTGTGCAATGCTTATTGAATATATTGGTTTTTAATCGCATAACCGACCAACCAAGTTTTCACATCATCTTAACCATATTCAAGAATTCCATAGAAATTTTCAAATGCCAGTCTTTTATAGATATGGACTTGATCATCAAATGCTCACTTGGTTAAAAACAACAAGTTGAATATCAATTTCAGGTCCTAGAATTCATTGGTGCTCACAGCTAGATCTATCTCAGCTAGCTTCTTGAATAGTTTGTCTCTTCTAGATATGGTCTAGCTACATTCTTAAATGATGCCATTCAGGTTCTTTACCTTTTCTTTCCAGCATGCATTTAGTTGGTCTATTCGATCCAAGGAAGGGATATCCTCGTGTCTTCTTCTAAATTTTGTCATACCGGTAACTTTAACACCAAATGGTAAAACTGCATCAAGGTATAAACCTTGCTCATTCTTGAGAACTGCTTGCATATACTCATGAAAAGCATGCACTCTTGTTCTAAAAGAGACCATATTCTTTAACATCTCCCAAGCTTGTTTATATTATTTTCCACATAGCCTCGGGCCGATGTGAGAAGGATTTCTAAATATTTTAACTTTGGCTGCGGTGCAGTGGGCCCAACCATTGCCAAAGGAGTAGAAAACAGTGGAAGAGGCATCATATTTGCCTCCAATTCTTTGATTCACTTCTTTAACATGACATTTTTCATTTCAAGGCTACTAATAGAGTTGTCTAGAGAATCTCCAGTTGCTCAGTGCATCTGGAAGATCTGGGAAGGGAGCATGTTGTGTAGGTTGATCTCTGAATGAGATTTCCCTTTCTTATTCTTTACATCTATGTTTTCAATAATCAATTTTTTGGATTCGATGTAAAAAATAGCGCTCTGAAATGCAAAAGACTCTTCTTCATCCAATGTATCTATGCCAATTATTTCCATCCCAGGATTGTATGAAGCAATTCTCTCTAGGTGGTCATCGTCAAGGAACATTTTTTCAATGTCAATTTCAAGTTCCATATCTTCGAGGGAGAGATCGTAGATATCAATTTCTCCCCTCGGTCCCTCCTGCTCTTGGACTATTATTTTATGTTTTTTGCCCATGGGAAGTTTG
>JZKD02S2408713.1:0-28708 GCA_000966675.3 Picea glauca
CTGCAGTGTTGATCACTCCAAATTGTACAAGCTTATCTTCCTCTCGAATCAAAGAAGCACAAAAGGACTCAAGACTGGGTTTTTCATAAGCTTCTTCCCCTAGAGCCTCTCTCATAGCATAAAAGGTAGATACAAACACATAATATGCACTACCTATCTTAGAAAGAATAAGATAGGTGCAACGCTCTTCCTCCATCTTTATCTTACATTCTTCACATAAAATTCTGAGTGATTTAAACCTAGATAGATAGTCTCCAAGGCAAGAAAGATCATTTGGACTCAAGGTCAGTATTTGATTTTCTAATTGTTGTGCTTGAATAATATTGAGTTTACCAAACACAGATTCAATCGTGTCCCAAGCTTCTTTGGGGTCATCAATATCTTGAAGGTGGTACCTTAAATCAGGAGAGATGGAAATTTTGATTAGTCCACGTGCTTCGTCATTCCTATTATCCCACTTGGATTTCTTATCAACATTAGTGGGTGCTTTTTCTTTCTCAAGGTAATCTGGTACAAGCCTTTACTTATTAATAAATCTTCCATATGGGATTTTCATTGGAAGTAGTTGTTGTTGGTAAGCAAGACAGTACTTGTAGAAGCCATATTAAATATGCAGATAATGTGGATTTAAAAACTGAAACTGATGATCTGGATGGAAAGATCTCAAAAATTTGTGTGGTTTGAAAAAAAACAGCACTGAAAATGGACTTCCAATGTTAGAGTTATGCCATTTTAAAAAAGACACAATCAGTAACCAAATGACCACGTGATTGTGTAAGTTTCTTTATGAAGTGACCCACTTTTATAAAGAGAATTGGGAATCACTTTTACAATGAAGTTACTTTATAACGGAGAAGTTGCATGCAAAATAAATAACTCTAAAATAAAATATTAAAGCTACTTATAGTGATTCACTTTTATACTTGAAGTGAAATACACTTTACAATTTTAGCATGAACTTTTTCAAAAAAGGTAACAAAAGAGAGACTTGAACTCAAGACCTCTTACTTAATAAGGAAACTTTTAACCAAATGATCTAGAAAAACATATTGTAATGTTTAGAAAGAGGATTGGGGTTGTTTTTGTTGTTGTTGAAGATGACCTTGGAGAGCGTGCTAAAAAAAACTATTTTCACACAAGAAAAAAATTTCGCTTCTCGATAACAAGGGTTAGATATCGATTAGCTTACCCATAAGATGCACATTTTCCTATATGTTTCTGATTTGTCGATATTGCACAAGGCATGGGGCAAATAAAATACACAGATCTAAAAGAGTAGCAACCCGAAAATAAATAAAACAAAACCGAAATAAAACCAAAATAATACTTTGCAAAAATTTTAAAAAAAATGTGTATTCGAGTTGTATACCTCTGGATCTGACTGTAATGGTCGTATCTTAGGAAAATGGAAACATTTTCGAGTGAAATGAAACATGTTCCTGACTGAAACGAGCGCTCTAGACGCAATGGAAAAATCCTCTCAACCTAGAAATGTATGGAAGTGACAAAAGTGGAGATGAGGCAACTCGGTCTCACGATCTCGATCTACAACAGGAACGGGCCTTCAAACAGGCTCTGATACCATGTTTGACAACACAAGTATTCCAACAGAGGACGAAAAACTTTAGTAACCACTCACATCACCATATCAAAGATCAACACATCGATGTTTTCATGTGGTAAAACCCTATGGGGAAACATCCACGGCCCCAGCCAACAGGGCCACTTGGAGTAGTTTATTAATGCAAAGAAAAAGATTACAGAGAGATTTTACAAGAGAGTTTCTCACAATAGATCATCGGAAAATTACCCTCCATTCTCTTTAAATAGATATCATGGACCAATCAGGTGTTAAGCCACAGATCAATGGTCATTAAGATCGAGGAGAGTATGAACCGTCAGATCACTCTATGTCGTGAACATATCGTGACCATTGGATTTCCTAACTACAAATGCATACTAATGCATACTAAAGAAACACACTAGAAAACAAACCTTTACCTAACGACACAATAGACCAAGTAGATATTACTAACTCCTAAGTGTCTGAATATCCTAACAAATACATTAAAATTGGTTTCTATTCAATAAGGAAATAAGATGAAACTGTAAAATGCATTGGAAAACAAGTTTGCTAGAATGGTGGCGGCTTCTCTCTAAGAAGAGATGTGTCAGATGTGCTCATTCACAAGAAGTTGATTACAATGAGGCTCTAATGAAATTTTTACAATAAATAGGAATGTCAAAAACCCTAGACATCCAAAAACCTAACCCTAGGATATGAAGCGCCAAAAGTCATGTGGGCCCCGTTTGGGTAAGTTAGTACATCAACTTCTCGAGGTCATAAATTTTGCATACGATCTCTGTTTTAGGCACACGATATCTCATTTGAAAGGTGTATCCGAGGACTACACATGTTGCCATCAGAATCTAAATCTATTTTAGTTTGACTATGGCGAGCCCTAAAAACGTTGTTTAGGGCCTCAAAACAACCCTGAAAGTCAGGGACCTGAAAACTAGGAAAAATTGTCAAACTGGAAAACTGCCAAAATGAGCTAGTTGGAATAGGTGGGAGGCCATTGACATCCATACAGATCAATCATCCCCCTTTATTAAGCAATGGTCTCCATTGCATTGAGTTCCCCCATCAGATGAGGAAATTTCTGTTGAATTTGGTCCCGAGTGAGCCACTTGTCTTGGTGCAAGAGTTGCCCTGCTTTGACAACTTGGTGAAGATGGATCCTTTGCTGGTGAGTTCCCTTGACCTGTTTGTCCACAATATGATCACTGGATACATGTTGTATGTAGTCGGTGTTGAGCTCTATTGGTGTCAATTGTTCTTCTATCTCTGAGGTGTCTAATAATGGTGGGAAATAAGGTCGAAGGAGATCCACATTGAACACTAGGTGCAGGCCAAGGAAATGAGGAATGTTGAACTCAAAAGAATTATCACCCAAAACCTTGGTGATGGTGTATGGCCCATAATGGAGTGGGAGAATCTTTCGATGGGGTCCTGTAAAGCGTTCTTTCTGCAAATGCAACCAAAATTTGTTGCCCACCCGAAATTTATGTGGCGCCCGATGTTGATCATGGCACTGCTTGTACTTGTCATTGGACTTCTGTAGGATATCCTAAACCTATTGGCGGATGTGATAGATCTTCTCAATGAACTATTTGGATTTGTCAACTTTAGTTGGAGCAGGAGATGAGTTGACCGAGGTGACTGCAAGGGGTAGTGAAACATCTATGGGACCCAAGGGTTGGAATCCCAACCCCACCTGAAAGGGGTTGTGGCTAGTTGAGCTATGCAAGGCTCGGTTGTAGCTATGAAGGACATAGGGAAGACTCTCATCCCATGTGTGAGGGTTCTTGGAATTATACATGCGCAGGATATGCATGATCATTCGATTTACGACCTCAGTTTGTCCATTTGTCTGGGTGTGGAAGGTCGTGGATTTGGAGAGCTTGGTGTTCATCAGTGACCAGAGGATCGACTAAAATGTGTTGAGAAATAGACTGTCTCGATTTGAGACAATGGTTTTTGGGATTCCAAAATGTACCCAAACTCATTTAAAGAAGATCTTGGTACTGGCCTCTGTTGTGATGCTCTTCTTGTAGGCGGCCAAAATTGCCATCTTAGAAAAGCGATCAACAACCACAAAAAGACATTCATTTCCCCGCTTGGTGGATGGAAGGCCCGACATGTAGTCCATTGAGATGGATTCCCATGGCTTGTTAGGAGTAGGAAGAGGGGTGTACATGCCTTGTTTCTTAGTGTTCAGTTTAGCAATAACGCAGGCAATGCAGGACCTGATATACTTGTTGACCTCTTATCGAAGTTTCGGCCAATAGAAATGTTTCTATAGAATTTCCACTATCTTTTTTATGTCGAATGTCCTGCCACTTGACTGTAGTGGGCTTCCCAGATCAGCTTCAGTCACTCTCTTGATGGAATGAAAATATGTCCCAAATGACACAACATCCCATCCCGAAGATGGAAATTAGTGACAACTATGTTTGCGGCCAACATTTGGTAGGTGGTGGCGAAGTCAAGGTCTATCTCATAGAGTTGGGGCCATCCAAAGGGTAATTATGTGGACCACTTATGATGGAATTCATTCTGCAATTTTCCTTGTGTCTGCATGAACTGCAGTGACTTATGATCAATGTGGATGATTGTCTCCTCCCAAGAATGTAATGTCTCCATTGGCGACATGCTTACACAATGGAGTACATTTCTTTGTCGTAATTAGGGTACTTACGGGCAACATCTGATAGTGTCTCACTATGATAGGCCACGGGGTGGTCGTGTTGAGTCAGAACGACACCCACAACATAGTCTAAAGCATATTTCTTGATCTCAAAGGGAGGTTGCAGGTTCGGTAGTGAAAGTATTGGGGCTGAGCACAAGCACTACTTCAAATCATCGAATGTTTGTTGTTGGGACCGGCCCCACAAAAAATTTTCCTTACCATAACCCCTGGTTAATTGGTTGAAGGCCCAAGAAATATGGGAGAATCCTAAAATGAACCTGCAGTAGAAATTTTCAAGGCCCAAGAAGCTATGAAGCTCAATGAGTGTGGTTGGGGCTGACCAGTCACGAATGACCTAGATCTTTGTTGGATCCACATGTATGCCATGTTGATCAATGATGTAGCCTAGGTAATGGACCCTGTCCATATCGAAGGATAATTTTTCCAAGTTGGTGTATAGCTTGTGTTGTCACAGGGTGTGCGGAACCTGTTGAATATGATGCAAGTGTTCCGCCCACGTCTTGTTTTAGATGAGGATTTTATCGAGATACACCACTACAAAAGTATCGGTGAATGGTCGCAAGATATCATCCATCATCCTCATGAAATTGGTTGGAGCATTCATCAAACCAAAGGGCATGATCAACCATTCAAAAATACCTTCCTTTGACTTGAAGGTGATCTTCCATACATCTGTTTGTTCTATTGGGAACTGGTGGTAGCCAGACTTTAGATCAATATTACTGAAGTATTTGGCCTCTGTGACTTGATAAAGGAGGTCTTTGATTCAGGGAATTGGGTACCAATTTCTGACTTTGATTTTATTCAGGGCCTGGTAATCAATGCAAAGTCGCCAGGTTCCATATTTCTTTTGTACCAACACAATTGGGCTCCCACAAGGCGATGAGCTGGGATGGATGTGCCCCTTGTGGATAATTTCTTGGATCCACCACTTGATCTCCTAATTCTCTACCAGAGAGAGATGGTAGATTGGCCCATTGGGCATCGGTGCGTCGGGGGTCAGATCAATGTGATGCTTGAACTGGAAATGCAAAGGTACCCCTGTAGGTGAGGAGAAGATATCTGAGTATTCTTCCACGACCTTATCCACTTGCTTCTTCTATGTGGAGAGGTTGGGAACGAAGGCCCTAGATGTGGTGGAAATATTTCACCCACTCAAAGAGTGAATCACGAAGAAGACAAATTTCCTCATCTACGAGATGACCTTCTTGCATTGCTTGGCAGAGATCAAGGAAATAAGATTAGGTGGGACTGCCTCGCGTATCTTGTACAATTTATTTTTCAAAGTAATAATATCACTGCAAGTCCTAGACTCATATACAACATGGCGTTTCCATAAATATGTTTGGCCAAAAATAACATTATAACCTTTAAGAGGAGAAACATCACACAATACCTCATCTTTGAAGGGCTTGATGTCGTATGATAGGAGACATTGTTGGCTAACGTTGATATCTCTTCCTTGGCGGAGCCATCCAATGGTGTAGGGATGTGGGTGTGGAATTAATGGCATGGCGAGTCACTTGACAACCTCTGTTGAGATGAGATTATTCTGGCTACTGCGATCAGTGATGAAGTGCAGCAGGGTACCCTTCACCCACATCTGTGAATGAAAAAGGCGCTCACCTTCCTCTACCTCGTCTGGTTCACCGGGATGGAGCTTGGTGGTGGCAACAGTAGCACTGGGTTCTGCGTCAATGATTTGTCTCCCCCTTTCTGGTTCTGAATCAGAGTCAGAACCCACATTTGATTCAAAGGCTTTCACCTCGGCCACCAACGACTGCTTGGAGTAGAAATCAACGGTTTTATGCCAGGGGCTCTTATGGAAGTCGCACCAATTCCTGGTATCTTTCTTTGTCTTTTTGATGTCTTACTTTGCCTGTGGCTTGGATTGATTTTCTTGATGTTGTCCATCTTTTCTTTGTCCTTTGTTCTATGGGTTGGGGCCGCCCTTTCCTTTCTTTTTATGTGCAGGGTTCCCAAGACCAGATTGCCACGTCTTTTGTTTTACCTTCTGCGTGATTTTGACGACATATCGATAGGCCACACCCAAGGACAAGATGTCCAGAAATTCCATTTTGGTCTGGATGTATTGATCCAGAGAACCACGATACTTGAGCACTAGATGTCACTCAAAATCTTTAATACCCAAATTGGTACGCAAGGTATGGAATATATTTGTGAACTTGGGCACTACTTGGTCTCTTTCTTGCCGCAATGTGGTCCATTTTGTATATAGGTCATCATAAATTCCGATAGGATAGTATTGTTCCTTAATAGAATCCTTAAAGGATTCCCAGGTGGTCATGACTGTAAATAATGAGTGTTCCTCTATCTCCTTTTTCTCACAGAAATCTTCCCACCAATCTTTGACATGGAGAATGGCTTTGAGGAGCACAAAAGTATTTTTGTTCTCTATTCGAAAAATTATGGACAGAAAAATACCCTTCTAGTACATTCAACCACGTATCTACAACATCTGTGTCTATCTACAACATATGCGTACATGACCTTAAAATATAGGGATATCAAAGTTGATTTGTACCTTGAAGGGAGCGGCACCTTCGCTCGAGGAAGATGCATCACATGTTGGTAGTCGTCGAAGGATTTGCGCGAAACTATCCATCATCTCGTTCACCTGTTGCATGAGGGATTCCTCAAGAAACATTTTGAAATGATCTCTTATTCCATCGTGTTTCTTTTCTCCCGCTGTGAGAGTTCGCTTGGGTGTGCAAGATATTTTTTCCTCAAGAGAAACAAGCTCAAGACCCAATTCTTTGTACTTTGACTGCATTGGGGACATGCATTAAAAACGACACGGAGCAGACCGCTCTAATACCACTGATCAAGATTTTATGAGCATAACAAAATGAATACATATTATTAAAATATGCTTAACATAGAATAACAAAGATATAGTAAAATTGGTTTCTATTCAATAAGGAAATAAGATGAAACTGTAAAATGCAGTGAAAAACAAGCTTGTTGGAATGGTGGTGGCTTATCTCTGAGAAGAGATGTGTCAGTTGCGCTCATTCTAAAGAAGTTGATTACAATGAGGCTTTGAAGGAATTTTTACAATAAACATGAATTTCAAAAACCCTAGACATCCAAAAACCTAACCCTAGGAGACGAAGCGCCAAAAATCATGTGGGCCCTGTTTAAGTAAGTTAGTACATCAACTTCCCAGGGTCGTAACTTTTGCATATGATCTTTGTTCTAGGCGCACGATAGCCCGTTGTAAAGGTCTATCCGAGGAATACACATGTTTCCATTAGACTCAGACTCTGTTAAAATTGTAACTCTGGTGAGCCCTAAAAATGTTGTTTAGGGCCTCAAAACAGCCCCGGAAGTCAGGGACCCGAAAACTAGGAAAAAACTGTCAAAATGAGCCAGTTGGAATAGGTGGGAGGCCACCGACATCCATCTGGTCACTTGTCCACATGCACAAGTAATTAAATTTTTAATTAATTTAATTAATATTATTCACCCACACACTTCTCACACTCTCCCCAAGTTGCACAAGTAATTACCATTTTTATTTTATTTTAAAAATCCATTTTCCTCATATTCCCCAATGTGTTCCTATTTATGCTCTTAGTTGTCCATTTGTTCCCCAAATTATCATCTAATGAGTGTCTCCTAACTATATATCAGTTAGAGTTGGATTAGGAGTCTTCTAGTTAGACTTAGCGGTAGTTTGACTCAAGATGTTATTCTATGTGTACACCTATTCTCTCAAGTTTTAATTTATTTCTATTTTAAAAATCCTTTTTTATTTATTTCATCCACACATGTGCATTTTATCCAACCTTTTAATTTTATTCACCTTTTTCCTAGAGTTCTATTTTATCTCAATTCTTTTAATTTATTAATATTTTTAATTAGTCCCTAAATTAAACTTAGACTTAGACTTAGTCTTAGACTTAGGCTTAGACTCTTGTTAGGATTCTAAGTTTATAATTTACTAACTAATTAATTATTTTATTCTAACAAGGTCTAACCATTTCAATGTTTTCTAGGCCACCTTTATTTATTGATTCAAGTTTTTAATTACACTACATTCCCTTCAAGACACACCTCCGTGCTCCAAGGGTGCCACTCGCCTTTGACTGGTTTTGGAAGTTTGTCTAACCCTTGGAGTCAACATTACACCCGGTCGAACTTGTGAGAGACTAAAGGCTTCTAAGTAATAATTATTCTTCTTTATTGCACGCCCCTTAGATTTCCTTGTGAGCGACTGTCTCAGTCTTCCCTCACATCATCGTGTACCTCTCGAACTAGGTAATCATTAACCTATAGTTCAGGTCACGGTGTGAATGATAGTATGTTGTGACAGGGATGTTGCCACACCTCTCCCTTAAATGCATGACTCCTTTACTCCTTATGTGAGTTGGATTAGCAAGCATCATCAAGACTGCATCCACTTATAATAATAGTGTCAATAATCCTATACATAAATCATATTGTAATCAATCAGATATCACACGTGGGTAAAATGAAATACTCAATCAAAATACAATCCACAACTTGACTCAATCCAGAGTCCAAGGAAGTCCATTGATTCCATCAACATCCATAACATGTCATGTATCCTGCACACTCAATAGAACTCGTCAATAATATTTGACAATACATATACATCTGAAAGAAACAAGGGATTAAAATACATCATCGTCATATATAACTCATAATCGAAATGAAATCATAATGCACTATAGCCGGATCACTTGCACGCAAGTGTCCTCAAAGAATAATCCAATATAAGTGTGATCATTAGTACGAGATGTTACATACATTCCCTCTTGTTTTAAACTTCGTTTCGAAGTTTGTACAGTATATAAATGCAAGTAAATAAATGTATCTGATATAGATCTACATATCTAATCTATCAAACAAATAAAGAATTTGTTAATGCATCTCATATGTTTCCTCCTATGTAGCCGAGTGTGGACAATAATTGTCCCACTAGACCTTGAACTGATAGACTATTCAACGTCGTATATGTCGAGTGTGATGGTCCAAAATGTGGATTGGATCCACCATGAGATAACCCTCATCTGACACTTGCAAATAACTCATGTCAATAACATGTGATAGATCACTAATATAATTTCGTAAAACAAATAGATGAAATACATCGTGCATACGCCTCAAAGAATCGAGAAAGGCTAGTCGATAAGCAATGTTTCATTTCATTTCCACAACCTTGAAAGGTCCCACAAACCTATGAGAGAGTTTAACACCTTTTCCAAATTTGATTGAACTCTTTTGCAGTTTTACCCGTAAGAAAACTGTGTCGCCAACCTCATAACTCTAGGCAACGTGATGCACATCAACATAACTCTTTTGTTATTCATGTGCTTCTCTAATCCTTTATCTTATCAATTTCATAAGTTCTTCCATTTCTTGGGTCACTTCCGGTCCCACCAGGACCCTATCCTCAAACCAATCCCAA
This sequence comes from Picea glauca, assembly GCA_000966675.3. NCBI lineage: Eukaryota > Viridiplantae > Streptophyta > Pinopsida > Pinales > Pinaceae > Picea > Picea glauca. Next base: position 9,733 of record JZKD02S2408713.1, read on the forward strand.
CTCAACAGCGTCCGACACGATCACCCATAAAGAAACTCAAACAGTGCCATCTTAATCGTACTCTGGTAAATGTTGTTGTATGAAAACTCTACCAATGGAAAGAATTCTTCCCAATGTTTATGTTGATCCATTACATATATACACAACATATCCTCCAAAATATGGTTCGCTCTTTCTATTTTTCCATCTGTCTCTGGGTGATATGTTGTACTAAAATTTAGCTGTGTTCCCAAGGATTCTTGGAAACTGGTCCAAAACCGTCTATTAACACAAATCCATGATTGGATATGATATTTCTTGGTACTCCATGTATCCTCACAATATCAATAACAAAATCTCTAGCTATATTCGTTGCATGATACGTTGTATGCACTGGAATAAAATGTGTTCTCTTTGTCAGAGTGTCAACCACCACAAAAATCGAATCATGTCTCCTTGCTTTCAGTGGAAATACAACAATAAAATCCATCGAAATAACCTCCCATTTCGATTCAGGAATAATGTGTGCTTGTAACAATCCTACTGGATGTCTATGTTCAACCTTCAATTGCTGACATTCTAGACATCTCTCCACATAACAAACTATGTCCACTTTCATTCCTTTCTTTAAGAATAAAGGATTAAGGTCTTCCTTCATCTTCATGACTCCCGGATGATCCATGTAAACTGATCGATGAGCTTCATTTAAGATCAAACTTCTTAATTCCTCATTAGGCGATATGTAAATTATGTCGTTATATCTCATCAATCCGTCATTCAAATTTTTGGTACCATCATGGTATTATCTTTAACTTCCTTGTTCCAATCATCGTCAATATGTAGAGATATATCTTTTCTCGTAGATTCATATTAAGAGATATTATCGAGAATATGTGTGGTATCTGAATCAATGCATATACCACTCTATTCACCATTCCTTTAATGTAATTAATATCAAAGTCATATTCACTAAGTAATTATAAGCAATGTCTTTGTCACGTGTTCAAGTCACTCTGAGTAGATATATGTTGCAATCCAAAATGATATGTCTTTAATTCAAATTTTCATCCAATCATATAATGTCTCCATACTCTTAAGGAATATAGAATTGCTAATAACTCTTTAAGTTGTGCATTGCATAGTTTTCCTCGTGCCTTCTCAATTTCCTTGAAATGTAAGCTATCACTCGACTATCTTGCATCAAAACTCCACCTAAACCTTCCTTGGATGTGTCCTTGCATACCAAGAATTCCTTGTCGATGTCAGGGACCTTCAGTATCGACGTTGTTGTTAACAACTCTTTAAGCTTTTAAAATTCTTCCGCGCATTTCTCTGTCCATACGGATTTCTTGTTTTTCTTTTACAATTCCGTAATTGGATTTTCTATCTTCGAAAAACCTTCGATGAATCATCGATAATATCCTTCTAAACCCATAACGCTACGTACCTATTGTACGTTCGTCGGTGTTGGCCATTCCATAATAGCCTATACATCTNAATCTATTTTAGTTTGACTATGGCGAGCCCTAAAAACGTTGTTTAGGGCCTCAAAACAACCCTGAAAGTCAGGGACCTGAAAACTAGGAAAAATTGTCAAACTGGAAAACTGCCAAAATGAGCTAGTTGGAATAGGTGGGAGGCCATTGACATCCATACAGATCAATCATCCCCCTTTATTAAGCAATGGTCTCCATTGCATTGAGTTCCCCCATCAGATGAGGAAATTTCTGTTGAATTTGGTCCCGAGTGAGCCACTTGTCTTGGTGCAAGAGTTGCCCTGCTTTGACAACTTGGTGAAGATGGATCCTTTGCTGGTGAGTTCCCTTGACCTGTTTGTCCACAATATGATCACTGGATACATGTTGTATGTAGTCGGTGTTGAGCTCTATTGGTGTCAATTGTTCTTCTATCTCTGAGGTGTCTAATAATGGTGGGAAATAAGGTCGAAGGAGATCCACATTGAACACTAGGTGCAAGCCAAGGAAATGAGGAATGTTGAGCTCAAAAGAATTATCACCCAAAACCTTGGTGATGGTGTATGGCCCATAATGGAGTGGGAGAAGCTTCCGATGGGGTCCTGTAAAGATTTCTTTCTGCAAATGCAACCAAAATTTGTCGCCCACCCAAAATTTATGTGGCGCCCAATGTTGATCATGGCACTGCTTGTACTTGTCATTGGACTTCTGTAGGATATTCTGAACCTATTGGTGGATGTGATATATCTTTTCAATGAACTAGTTGGATTTGTCAACTTCAGTTGGAGCAGGAGATGAGTTGACCGAGGTGACCGCAAGGGGTAGTGAAACATCTATGGGACCCAAGGGTTGGAATCCCAACCCCACCTGAAAGGGGTTGTGGCTAGTTGAGCTATGCAAGGCTCGGTTGTAGCTATGAAGAACATAGGGAAGACTCTCATCTCATGTGTGAGGGTTCTTGGAATTATACATGCGCAGGATATGCATGATCATTCGCTTTACGACCTCGGTTTGTCCATTTGTCTGGGGGTGGAAGGTCGTGGATTTGGAGAGCTTGGTGTTCATCAGTGACCAGAGGATCGACTAAAGTGTGTTGAGAAATAGACTGTCTCGATTTGAGACAATGGTTTTTGGGATTCCAAAATGTACCCAAACTCATTTAAGGAAGATCTTGGTACTGGCCTCTGTTGTGATGCTCTTCTTGTAGGCAGCCAAAATTGCCATCTTAGAAAAGCGATCAACAACCACAAAAAGACATTCATTTCCCCGCTTGGTGAATGGAAGGCCCGACATGTAGTCCATTGAGATGGATTCCCATGGCTTGTTAGGAGTAGGAAGATGGGTGTACATGCCTTGTTTCTTAGTGTTCATTTTAGCAATAACGTAGGCAATGCAGGACCTAATATACTTGTTGACCTCTTGTCGAAGTTTCGGCCAATAGAAATGTTTCTATAGAATTTCCATTGTATTTTTTATGTCGAATGTCCTGCCACTCGACTGTAGTGGGCTTCCCAGATCAGCTTCAGTCACTCTCTTGATGGAATGCAAATATGTCCCAAATGACACAACATCCCATCCCGAAGATGGAAATTAGTGAAAACTACGTTTGCGGCCAACATTTGGTAGGTGGTGGAAAATTCAGGGTCTGTCTCATAGAGTTGGGGCCATCCAAAGGGTAAGTATGTGGACCACTTATGATGGAATTCATTCTGCAATTTTCCTTGTGTCTGCATGAACTGCAGTGGCTTATGATCAATGTGGTTGATTGTCTCCTCCCAAGAATGTAATGTCTCCATTGGCGACATGCTTACACAATGGAGTACATTTCCTTGTCGTAATTAGGGTACTTACGGGCAACATCTGATAGTGTCTCACTATGATAGGCCATGGGGTGGTCGTGTTGAGTCAGAACGACACCCACAACATAGTCTAAAGCATATTTCTTGATCTCAAAGGGATGTTGCAGGTTCGGTAGTGAAAGTATTGGGGCTGAGCACAAGCACTACTTCAAATCATCGAATGTTTGTTGTTGGGACCGGCCCCACAAAAAATTTTCCTTACCATAACCCCTGGTTAATTGGTTGAAGGCCCAAGAAATATGGGAGAATCCTAAAATGAACCTGCAGTAGAAATTTTCAAGGCCCAAGAAGCTATGAAGCTCAATGAGTGTGGTTGGGGCTGACCAGTCACGAATGACCTAGATCTTTGTTGGATCCACATGTATGCCATGTTGATCAATGATGTAGCCTAGGTAATGGACCCTGTCCATATCGAAGGATAATTTTTCCAAGTTGGTGTATAGCTTGTGTTGTCACAGGGTGTGCGGAACCTGTTGAATATGATGCAAGTGTTCCGCCCACGTCTTGTTTTAGATGAGGATTTTATCGAGATACACCACTACAAAAGTATCGGTGAATGGTCGCAAGATATCATCCATCATCCTCATGAAATTGGTTGGAGCATTCATCAAACCAAAGGGCATGATCAACCATTCAAAAATACCTTCCTTTGACTTGAAGGTGATCTTCCATACATCTGTTTGTTCTATTGGGAACTGGTGGTAGCCAGACTTTAGATCAATATTACTGAAGTATTTGGCCTCTGTGACTTGATAAAGGAGGTCTTTGATTCAGGGAATTGGGTACCAATTTCTGACTTTGATTTTATTCAGGGCCTGGTAATCAATGCAAAGTCGCCAGGTTCCATATTTCTTTTGTACCAACACAATTGGGCTCCCACAAGGCGATGAGCTGGGATGGATGTGCCCCTTGTGGATAATTTCTTGGATCCACCACTTGATCTCCTAATTCTCTACCAGAGAGAGATGGTAGATTGGCCCATTGGGCATCGGTGCGTCGGGGGTCAGATCAATGTGATGCTTGAACTGGAAATGCAAAGGTACCCCTGTAGGTGAGGAGAAGATATCTGAGTATTCTTCCACGACCTTATCCACTTGCTTCTTCTATGTGGAGAGGTTGGGAACGAAGGCCCTAGATGTGGTGGAAATATTTCACCCACTCAAAGAGTGAATCACGAAGAAGACAAATTTCCTCATCTACGAGATGACCTTCTTGCATTGCTTGGCAGAGATCAAGGAAATAAGATTAGGTGGGACTGCCTCGCGTATCTTGTACAATTTATTTTTCAAAGTAATAATATCACTGCAAGTCCTAGACTCATATACAACATGGCGTTTCCATAAATATGTTTGGCCAAAAATAACATTATAACCTTTAAGAGGAGAAACATCACACAATACCTCATCTTTGAAGGGCTTGATGTCGTATGATAGGAGACATTGTTGGCTAACGTTGATATCTCTTCCTTGGCGGAGCCATCCAATGGTGTAGGGATGTGGGTGTGGAATTAATGGCATGGCGAGTCACTTGACAACCTCTGTTGAGATGAGATTATTCTGGCTACTGCGATCAGTGATGAAGTGCAGCAGGGTACCCTTCACCCACATCTGTGAATGAAAAAGGCGCTCACCTTCCTCTACCTCGTCTGGTTCACCGGGATGGAGCTTGGTGGTGGCAACAGTAGCACTGGGTTCTGCGTCAATGATTTGTCTCCCCCTTTCTGGTTCTGAATCAGAGTCAGAACCCACATTTGATTCAAAGGCTTTCACCTCGGCCACCAACGACTGCTTGGAGTAGAAATCAACGGTTTTATGCCAGGGGCTCTTATGGAAGTCGCACCAATTCCTGGTATCTTTCTTTGTCTTTTTGATGTCTTACTTTGCCTGTGGCTTGGATTGATTTTCTTGATGTTGTCCATCTTTTCTTTGTCCTTTGTTCTATGGGTTGGGGCCGCCCTTTCCTTTCTTTTTATGTGCAGGGTTCCCAAGACCAGATTGCCACGTCTTTTGTTTTACCTTCTGCGTGATTTTGACGACATATCGATAGGCCACACCCAAGGACAAGATGTCCAGAAATTCCATTTTGGTCTGGATGTATTGATCCAGAGAACCACGATACTTGAGCACTAGATGTCACTCAAAATCTTTAATACCCAAATTGGTACGCAAGGTATGGAATATATTTGTGAACTTGGGCACTACTTGGTCTCTTTCTTGCCGCAATGTGGTCCATTTTGTATATAGGTCATCATAAATTCCGATAGGATAGTATTGTTCCTTAATAGAATCCTTAAAGGATTCCCAGGTGGTCATGACTGTAAATAATGAGTGTTCCTCTATCTCCTTTTTCTCACAGAAATCTTCCCACCAATCTTTGACATGGAGAATGGCTTTGAGGAGCACAAAAGTATTTTTGTTCTCTATTCGAAAAATTATGGACAGAAAAATACCCTTCTAGTACATTCAACCACGTATCTACAACATCTGTGTCTATCTACAACATATGCGTACATGACCTTAAAATATAGGGATATCAAAGTTGATTTGTACCTTGAAGGGAGCGGCACCTTCGCTCGAGGAAGATGCATCACATGTTGGTAGTCGTCGAAGGATTTGCGCGAAACTATCCATCATCTCGTTCACCTGTTGCATGAGGGATTCCTCAAGAAACATTTTGAAATGATCTCTTATTCCATCGTGTTTCTTTTCTCCCGCTGTGAGAGTTCGCTTGGGTGTGCAAGATATTTTTTCCTCAAGAGAAACAAGCTCAAGACCCAATTCTTTGTACTTTGACTGCATTGGGGACATGCATTAAAAACGACACGGAGCAGACCGCTCTAATACCACTGATCAAGATTTTATGAGCATAACAAAATGAATACATATTATTAAAATATGCTTAACATAGAATAACAAAGATATAGTAAAATTGGTTTCTATTCAATAAGGAAATAAGATGAAACTGTAAAATGCAGTGAAAAACAAGCTTGTTGGAATGGTGGTGGCTTATCTCTGAGAAGAGATGTGTCAGTTGCGCTCATTCTAAAGAAGTTGATTACAATGAGGCTTTGAAGGAATTTTTACAATAAACATGAATTTCAAAAACCCTAGACATCCAAAAACCTAACCCTAGGAGACGAAGCGCCAAAAATCATGTGGGCCCTGTTTAAGTAAGTTAGTACATCAACTTCCCAGGGTCGTAACTTTTGCATATGATCTTTGTTCTAGGCGCACGATAGCCCGTTGTAAAGGTCTATCCGAGGAATACACATGTTTCCATTAGACTCAGACTCTGTTAAAATTGTAACTCTGGTGAGCCCTAAAAATGTTGTTTAGGGCCTCAAAACAGCCCCGGAAGTCAGGGACCCGAAAACTAGGAAAAAACTGTCAAAATGAGCCAGTTGGAATAGGTGGGAGGCCACCGACATCCATCTGGTCACTTGTCCACATGCACAAGTAATTAAATTTTTAATTAATTTAATTAATATTATTCACCCACACACTTCTCACACTCTCCCCAAGTTGCACAAGTAATTACCATTTTTATTTTATTTTAAAAATCCATTTTCCTCATATTCCCCAATGTGTTCCTATTTATGCTCTTAGTTGTCCATTTGTTCCCCAAATTATCATCTAATGAGTGTCTCCTAACTATATATCAGTTAGAGTTGGATTAGGAGTCTTCTAGTTAGACTTAGCGGTAGTTTGACTCAAGATGTTATTCTATGTGTACACCTATTCTCTCAAGTTTTAATTTATTTCTATTTTAAAAATCCTTTTTTATTTATTTCATCCACACATGTGCATTTTATCCAACCTTTTAATTTTATTCACCTTTTTCCTAGAGTTCTATTTTATCTCAATTCTTTTAATTTATTAATATTTTTAATTAGTCCCTAAATTAAACTTAGACTTAGACTTAGTCTTAGACTTAGGCTTAGACTCTTGTTAGGATTCTAAGTTTATAATTTACTAACTAATTAATTATTTTATTCTAACAAGGTCTAACCATTTCAATGTTTTCTAGGCCACCTTTATTTATTGATTCAAGTTTTTAATTACACTACATTCCCTTCAAGACACACCTCCGTGCTCCAAGGGTGCCACTCGCCTTTGACTGGTTTTGGAAGTTTGTCTAACCCTTGGAGTCAACATTACACCCGGTCGAACTTGTGAGAGACTAAAGGCTTCTAAGTAATAATTATTCTTCTTTATTGCACGCCCCTTAGATTTCCTTGTGAGCGACTGTCTCAGTCTTCCCTCACATCATCGTGTACCTCTCGAACTAGGTAATCATTAACCTATAGTTCAGGTCACGGTGTGAATGATAGTATGTTGTGACAGGGATGTTGCCACACCTCTCCCTTAAATGCATGACTCCTTTACTCCTTATGTGAGTTGGATTAGCAAGCATCATCAAGACTGCATCCACTTATAATAATAGTGTCAATAATCCTATACATAAATCATATTGTAATCAATCAGATATCACACGTGGGTAAAATGAAATACTCAATCAAAATACAATCCACAACTTGACTCAATCCAGAGTCCAAGGAAGTCCATTGATTCCATCAACATCCATAACATGTCATGTATCCTGCACACTCAATAGAACTCGTCAATAATATTTGACAATACATATACATCTGAAAGAAACAAGGGATTAAAATACATCATCGTCATATATAACTCATAATCGAAATGAAATCATAATGCACTATAGCCGGATCACTTGCACGCAAGTGTCCTCAAAGAATAATCCAATATAAGTGTGATCATTAGTACGAGATGTTACATACATTCCCTCTTGTTTTAAACTTCGTTTCGAAGTTTGTACAGTATATAAATGCAAGTAAATAAATGTATCTGATATAGATCTACATATCTAATCTATCAAACAAATAAAGAATTTGTTAATGCATCTCATATGTTTCCTCCTATGTAGCCGAGTGTGGACAATAATTGTCCCACTAGACCTTGAACTGATAGACTATTCAACGTCGTATATGTCGAGTGTGATGGTCCAAAATGTGGATTGGATCCACCATGAGATAACCCTCATCTGACACTTGCAAATAACTCATGTCAATAACATGTGATAGATCACTAATATAATTTCGTAAAACAAATAGATGAAATACATCGTGCATACGCCTCAAAGAATCGAGAAAGGCTAGTCGATAAGCAATGTTTCATTTCATTTCCACAACCTTGAAAGGTCCCACAAACCTATGAGAGAGTTTAACACCTTTTCCAAATTTGATTGAACTCTTTTGCAGTTTTACCCGTAAGAAAACTGTGTCGCCAACCTCATAACTCTAGGCAACGTGATGCACATCAACATAACTCTTTTGTTATTCATGTGCTTCTCTAATCCTTTATCTTATCAATTTCATAAGTTCTTCCATTTCTTGGGTCACTTCCGGTCCCACCAGGACCCTATCCTCAAACCAATCCCAACTCAACAGCGTCCGACACGATCACCCATAAAGAAACTCAAACAGTGCCATCTTAATCGTACTCTGGTAAATGTTGTTGTATGAAAACTCTACCAATGGAAAGAATTCTTCCCAATGTTTATGTTGATCCATTACATATATACACAACATATCCTCCAAAATATGGTTCGCTCTTTCTATTTTTCCATCTGTCTCTGGGTGATATGTTGTACTAAAATTTAGCTGTGTTCCCAAGGATTCTTGGAAACTGGTCCAAAACCGTCTATTAACACAAATCCATGATTGGATATGATATTTCTTGGTACTCCATGTATCCTCACAATATCAATAACAAAATCTCTAGCTATATTCGTTGCATGATACGTTGTATGCACTGGAATAAAATGTGTTCTCTTTGTCAGAGTGTCAACCACCACAAAAATCGAATCATGTCTCCTTGCTTTCAGTGGAAATACAACAATAAAATCCATCGAAATAACCTCCCATTTCGATTCAGGAATAATGTGTGCTTGTAACAATCCTACTGGATGTCTATGTTCAACCTTCAATTGCTGACATTCTAGACATCTCTCCACATAACAAACTATGTCCACTTTCATTCCTTTCTTTAAGAATAAAGGATTAAGGTCTTCCTTCATCTTCATGACTCCCGGATGATCCATGTAAACTGATCGATGAGCTTCATTTAAGATCAAACTTCTTAATTCCTCATTAGGCGATATGTAAATTATGTCGTTATATCTCATCAATCCGTCATTCAAATTTTTGGTACCATCATGGTATTATCTTTAACTTCCTTGTTCCAATCATCGTCAATATGTAGAGATATATCTTTTCTCGTAGATTCATATTAAGAGATATTATCGAGAATATGTGTGGTATCTGAATCAATGCATATACCACTCTATTCACCATTCCTTTAATGTAATTAATATCAAAGTCATATTCACTAAGTAATTATAAGCAATGTCTTTGTCACGTGTTCAAGTCACTCTGAGTAGATATATGTTGCAATCCAAAATGATATGTCTTTAATTCAAATTTTCATCCAATCATATAATGTCTCCATACTCTTAAGGAATATAGAATTGCTAATAACTCTTTAAGTTGTGCATTGCATAGTTTTCCTCGTGCCTTCTCAATTTCCTTGAAATGTAAGCTATCACTCGACTATCTTGCATCAAAACTCCACCTAAACCTTCCTTGGATGTGTCCTTGCATACCAAGAATTCCTTGTCGATGTCAGGGACCTTCAGTATCGACGTTGTTGTTAACAACTCTTTAAGCTTTTAAAATTCTTCCGCGCATTTCTCTGTCCATACGGATTTCTTGTTTTTCTTTTACAATTCCGTAATTGGATTTTCTATCTTCGAAAAACCTTCGATGAATCATCGATAATATCCTTCTAAACCCATAACGCTACGTACCTATTGTACGTTCGTCGGTGTTGGCCATTCCATAATAGCCTATACATCTATTGGATCCACAATGATACCTTCTCCAGATATGATATGTCCCAAGTAATGAATCTTTGATTGGTAAAAGGAACATTTCAATAGCTTCCCATACAATTTTTTTTCTCTTAGACACAGTAGAACCAATCTCAAGTGTTCATCATGGTCTTCTTTCTTCCGAGAATAAATCAGTATGTCATCAATAAATACTTGAACAAACTTGTCCAAGTATTCGTGGAACAACCCATTCATCAAACTCATGAATACCCCCAGGGCGTACGTCAAATCAAACAGGAAAACTGTAAACTCATAGTGTCTTAATCTCATCTTAAATGTGGTCTTAGGGATATCCTCCTCCTTAATCCGTAAATGATGATATCCCAATCTCAATTCAATCTTTGAAAACATCGTTGCTCCCTTCATTTGATCGAATAAATCATCCATTCTTGGAAACAAATATTCGTTCTTGATCGTCACTTTGTTCAATTGAAAATTGTCAATACAAAGTTTCCACGATACATCCTTCTTTCTCACAAAAAAACCTAGCACAACCCACAACGATACGCTTGGACGTGTAAGTCCCAAGTCCAACAATTCCTTTAATTACATTTTCCACTCCTGCAATTTAGGTGTTGACATCCGATATGGTTTTCTCGAAATCGGTTATGTTCTAGATTTTAGATCTATGGTAAAATCAAGTTTTATTTCTGGTGGCAAACCTGATAGTTCTTCCGAAAATACGTCTGCAAACTCTGATACTACCAGAAGGTCTTTTATCCTTCCACCTCTCCCTTTTTGTTAAGTTCTAGGATGGCACATAATTTACACCCCTTGCGCATACTCTTTTGTAATTGTAGGGAATAAATAAACCTCGGAGACACCCCTTGGTTTCTTCCTACAATCACTCTACTCTGCCCCAAACCATCAGTCAAACTTAACCATTTCATCTTACCGTTAAGTATCACATCATGCGATTCCAGCCAGTCCATACCTATCACTATGTCATAAGATCCTAAGATCATGACATATAGGTTGGCCTTCATTAAAAAATCANGTTGCAGGTTCGGTAGTGAAAGTATTGGGGCTGAGCACAAGCACTACTTCAAATCATCGAATGTTTGTTGTTGGGACCGGCCCCACAAAAAATTTTCCTTACCATAACCCCTGGTTAATTGGTTGAAGGCCCAAGAAATATGGGAGAATCCTAAAATGAACCTGCAGTAGAAATTTTCAAGGCCCAAGAAGCTATGAAGCTCAATGAGTGTGGTTGGGGCTGACCAGTCACGAATGACCTAGATCTTTGTTGGATCCACATGTATGCCATGTTGATCAATGATGTAGCCTAGGTAATGGACCCTGTCCATATCGAAGGATAATTTTTCCAAGTTGGTGTATAGCTTGTGTTGTCACAGGGTGTGCGGAACCTGTTGAATATGATGCAAGTGTTCCGCCCACGTCTTGTTTTAGATGAGGATTTTATCGAGATACACCACTACAAAAGTATCGGTGAATGGTCGCAAGATATCATCCATCATCCTCATGAAATTGGTTGGAGCATTCATCAAACCAAAGGGCATGATCAACCATTCAAAAATACCTTCCTTTGACTTGAAGGTGATCTTCCATACATCTGTTTGTTCTATTGGGAACTGGTGGTAGCCAGACTTTAGATCAATATTACTGAAGTATTTGGCCTCTGTGACTTGATAAAGGAGGTCTTTGATTCAGGGAATTGGGTACCAATTTCTGACTTTGATTTTATTCAGGGCCTGGTAATCAATGCAAAGTCGCCAGGTTCCATATTTCTTTTGTACCAACACAATTGGGCTCCCACAAGGCGATGAGCTGGGATGGATGTGCCCCTTGTGGATAATTTCTTGGATCCACCACTTGATCTCCTAATTCTCTACCAGAGAGAGATGGTAGATTGGCCCATTGGGCATCGGTGCGTCGGGGGTCAGATCAATGTGATGCTTGAACTGGAAATGCAAAGGTACCCCTGTAGGTGAGGAGAAGATATCTGAGTATTCTTCCACGACCTTATCCACTTGCTTCTTCTATGTGGAGAGGTTGGGAACGAAGGCCCTAGATGTGGTGGAAATATTTCACCCACTCAAAGAGTGAATCACGAAGAAGACAAATTTCCTCATCTACGAGATGACCTTCTTGCATTGCTTGGCAGAGATCAAGGAAATAAGATTAGGTGGGACTGCCTCGCGTATCTTGTACAATTTATTTTTCAAAGTAATAATATCACTGCAAGTCCTAGACTCATATACAACATGGCGTTTCCATAAATATGTTTGGCCAAAAATAACATTATAACCTTTAAGAGGAGAAACATCACACAATACCTCATCTTTGAAGGGCTTGATGTCGTATGATAGGAGACATTGTTGGCTAACGTTGATATCTCTTCCTTGGCGGAGCCATCCAATGGTGTAGGGATGTGGGTGTGGAATTAATGGCATGGCGAGTCACTTGACAACCTCTGTTGAGATGAGATTATTCTGGCTACTGCGATCAGTGATGAAGTGCAGCAGGGTACCCTTCACCCACATCTGTGAATGAAAAAGGCGCTCACCTTCCTCTACCTCGTCTGGTTCACCGGGATGGAGCTTGGTGGTGGCAACAGTAGCACTGGGTTCTGCGTCAATGATTTGTCTCCCCCTTTCTGGTTCTGAATCAGAGTCAGAACCCACATTTGATTCAAAGGCTTTCACCTCGGCCACCAACGACTGCTTGGAGTAGAAATCAACGGTTTTATGCCAGGGGCTCTTATGGAAGTCGCACCAATTCCTGGTATCTTTCTTTGTCTTTTTGATGTCTTACTTTGCCTGTGGCTTGGATTGATTTTCTTGATGTTGTCCATCTTTTCTTTGTCCTTTGTTCTATGGGTTGGGGCCGCCCTTTCCTTTCTTTTTATGTGCAGGGTTCCCAAGACCAGATTGCCACGTCTTTTGTTTTACCTTCTGCGTGATTTTGACGACATATCGATAGGCCACACCCAAGGACAAGATGTCCAGAAATTCCATTTTGGTCTGGATGTATTGATCCAGAGAACCACGATACTTGAGCACTAGATGTCACTCAAAATCTTTAATACCCAAATTGGTACGCAAGGTATGGAATATATTTGTGAACTTGGGCACTACTTGGTCTCTTTCTTGCCGCAATGTGGTCCATTTTGTATATAGGTCATCATAAATTCCGATAGGATAGTATTGTTCCTTAATAGAATCCTTAAAGGATTCCCAGGTGGTCATGACTGTAAATAATGAGTGTTCCTCTATCTCCTTTTTCTCACAGAAATCTTCCCACCAATCTTTGACATGGAGAATGGCTTTGAGGAGCACAAAAGTATTTTTGTTCTCTATTCGAAAAATTATGGACAGAAAAATACCCTTCTAGTACATTCAACCACGTATCTACAACATCTGTGTCTATCTACAACATATGCGTACATGACCTTAAAATATAGGGATATCAAAGTTGATTTGTACCTTGAAGGGAGCGGCACCTTCGCTCGAGGAAGATGCATCACATGTTGGTAGTCGTCGAAGGATTTGCGCGAAACTATCCATCATCTCGTTCACCTGTTGCATGAGGGATTCCTCAAGAAACATTTTGAAATGATCTCTTATTCCATCGTGTTTCTTTTCTCCCGCTGTGAGAGTTCGCTTGGGTGTGCAAGATATTTTTTCCTCAAGAGAAACAAGCTCAAGACCCAATTCTTTGTACTTTGACTGCATTGGGGACATGCATTAAAAACGACACGGAGCAGACCGCTCTAATACCACTGATCAAGATTTTATGAGCATAACAAAATGAATACATATTATTAAAATATGCTTAACATAGAATAACAAAGATATAGTAAAATTGGTTTCTATTCAATAAGGAAATAAGATGAAACTGTAAAATGCAGTGAAAAACAAGCTTGTTGGAATGGTGGTGGCTTATCTCTGAGAAGAGATGTGTCAGTTGCGCTCATTCTAAAGAAGTTGATTACAATGAGGCTTTGAAGGAATTTTTACAATAAACATGAATTTCAAAAACCCTAGACATCCAAAAACCTAACCCTAGGAGACGAAGCGCCAAAAATCATGTGGGCCCTGTTTAAGTAAGTTAGTACATCAACTTCCCAGGGTCGTAACTTTTGCATATGATCTTTGTTCTAGGCGCACGATAGCCCGTTGTAAAGGTCTATCCGAGGAATACACATGTTTCCATTAGACTCAGACTCTGTTAAAATTGTAACTCTGGTGAGCCCTAAAAATGTTGTTTAGGGCCTCAAAACAGCCCCGGAAGTCAGGGACCCGAAAACTAGGAAAAAACTGTCAAAATGAGCCAGTTGGAATAGGTGGGAGGCCACCGACATCCATCTGGTCACTTGTCCACATGCACAAGTAATTAAATTTTTAATTAATTTAATTAATATTATTCACCCACACACTTCTCACACTCTCCCCAAGTTGCACAAGTAATTACCATTTTTATTTTATTTTAAAAATCCATTTTCCTCATATTCCCCAATGTGTTCCTATTTATGCTCTTAGTTGTCCATTTGTTCCCCAAATTATCATCTAATGAGTGTCTCCTAACTATATATCAGTTAGAGTTGGATTAGGAGTCTTCTAGTTAGACTTAGCGGTAGTTTGACTCAAGATGTTATTCTATGTGTACACCTATTCTCTCAAGTTTTAATTTATTTCTATTTTAAAAATCCTTTTTTATTTATTTCATCCACACATGTGCATTTTATCCAACCTTTTAATTTTATTCACCTTTTTCCTAGAGTTCTATTTTATCTCAATTCTTTTAATTTATTAATATTTTTAATTAGTCCCTAAATTAAACTTAGACTTAGACTTAGTCTTAGACTTAGGCTTAGACTCTTGTTAGGATTCTAAGTTTATAATTTACTAACTAATTAATTATTTTATTCTAACAAGGTCTAACCATTTCAATGTTTTCTAGGCCACCTTTATTTATTGATTCAAGTTTTTAATTACACTACATTCCCTTCAAGACACACCTCCGTGCTCCAAGGGTGCCACTCGCCTTTGACTGGTTTTGGAAGTTTGTCTAACCCTTGGAGTCAACATTACACCCGGTCGAACTTGTGAGAGACTAAAGGCTTCTAAGTAATAATTATTCTTCTTTATTGCACGCCCCTTAGATTTCCTTGTGAGCGACTGTCTCAGTCTTCCCTCACATCATCGTGTACCTCTCGAACTAGGTAATCATTAACCTATAGTTCAGGTCACGGTGTGAATGATAGTATGTTGTGACAGGGATGTTGCCACACCTCTCCCTTAAATGCATGACTCCTTTACTCCTTATGTGAGTTGGATTAGCAAGCATCATCAAGACTGCATCCACTTATAATAATAGTGTCAATAATCCTATACATAAATCATATTGTAATCAATCAGATATCACACGTGGGTAAAATGAAATACTCAATCAAAATACAATCCACAACTTGACTCAATCCAGAGTCCAAGGAAGTCCATTGATTCCATCAACATCCATAACATGTCATGTATCCTGCACACTCAATAGAACTCGTCAATAATATTTGACAATACATATACATCTGAAAGAAACAAGGGATTAAAATACATCATCGTCATATATAACTCATAATCGAAATGAAATCATAATGCACTATAGCCGGATCACTTGCACGCAAGTGTCCTCAAAGAATAATCCAATATAAGTGTGATCATTAGTACGAGATGTTACATACATTCCCTCTTGTTTTAAACTTCGTTTCGAAGTTTGTACAGTATATAAATGCAAGTAAATAAATGTATCTGATATAGATCTACATATCTAATCTATCAAACAAATAAAGAATTTGTTAATGCATCTCATATGTTTCCTCCTATGTAGCCGAGTGTGGACAATAATTGTCCCACTAGACCTTGAACTGATAGACTATTCAACGTCGTATATGTCGAGTGTGATGGTCCAAAATGTGGATTGGATCCACCATGAGATAACCCTCATCTGACACTTGCAAATAACTCATGTCAATAACATGTGATAGATCACTAATATAATTTCGTAAAACAAATAGATGAAATACATCGTGCATACGCCTCAAAGAATCGAGAAAGGCTAGTCGATAAGCAATGTTTCATTTCATTTCCACAACCTTGAAAGGTCCCACAAACCTATGAGAGAGTTTAACACCTTTTCCAAATTTGATTGAACTCTTTTGCAGTTTTACCCGTAAGAAAACTGTGTCGCCAACCTCATAACTCTAGGCAACGTGATGCACATCAACATAACTCTTTTGTTATTCATGTGCTTCTCTAATCCTTTATCTTATCAATTTCATAAGTTCTTCCATTTCTTGGGTCACTTCCGGTCCCACCAGGACCCTATCCTCAAACCAATCCCAACTCAACAGCGTCCGACACGATCACCCATAAAGAAACTCAAACAGTGCCATCTTAATCGTACTCTGGTAAATGTTGTTGTATGAAAACTCTACCAATGGAAAGAATTCTTCCCAATGTTTATGTTGATCCATTACATATATACACAACATATCCTCCAAAATATGGTTCGCTCTTTCTATTTTTCCATCTGTCTCTGGGTGATATGTTGTACTAAAATTTAGCTGTGTTCCCAAGGATTCTTGGAAACTGGTCCAAAACCGTCTATTAACACAAATCCATGATTGGATATGATATTTCTTGGTACTCCATGTATCCTCACAATATCAATAACAAAATCTCTAGCTATATTCGTTGCATGATACGTTGTATGCACTGGAATAAAATGTGTTCTCTTTGTCAGAGTGTCAACCACCACAAAAATCGAATCATGTCTCCTTGCTTTCAGTGGAAATACAACAATAAAATCCATCGAAATAACCTCCCATTTCGATTCAGGAATAATGTGTGCTTGTAACAATCCTACTGGATGTCTATGTTCAACCTTCAATTGCTGACATTCTAGACATCTCTCCACATAACAAACTATGTCCACTTTCATTCCTTTCTTTAAGAATAAAGGATTAAGGTCTTCCTTCATCTTCATGACTCCCGGATGATCCATGTAAACTGATCGATGAGCTTCATTTAAGATCAAACTTCTTAATTCCTCATTAGGCGATATGTAAATTATGTCGTTATATCTCATCAATCCGTCATTCAAATTTTTGGTACCATCATGGTATTATCTTTAACTTCCTTGTTCCAATCATCGTCAATATGTAGAGATATATCTTTTCTCGTAGATTCATATTAAGAGATATTATCGAGAATATGTGTGGTATCTGAATCAATGCATATACCACTCTATTCACCATTCCTTTAATGTAATTAATATCAAAGTCATATTCACTAAGTAATTATAAGCAATGTCTTTGTCACGTGTTCAAGTCACTCTGAGTAGATATATGTTGCAATCCAAAATGATATGTCTTTAATTCAAATTTTCATCCAATCATATAATGTCTCCATACTCTTAAGGAATATAGAATTGCTAATAACTCTTTAAGTTGTGCATTGCATAGTTTTCCTCGTGCCTTCTCAATTTCCTTGAAATGTAAGCTATCACTCGACTATCTTGCATCAAAACTCCACCTAAACCTTCCTTGGATGTGTCCTTGCATACCAAGAATTCCTTGTCGATGTCAGGGACCTTCAGTATCGACGTTGTTGTTAACAACTCTTTAAGCTTTTAAAATTCTTCCGCGCATTTCTCTGTCCATACGGATTTCTTGTTTTTCTTTTACAATTCCGTAATTGGATTTTCTATCTTCGAAAAACCTTCGATGAATCATCGATAATATCCTTCTAAACCCATAACGCTACGTACCTATTGTACGTTCGTCGGTGTTGGCCATTCCATAATAGCCTATACATCTGTTGGATCCACAATGATACCTTCTCCATATATGATATGTCCCAAGTAATGAATCTTTGATTGGTAAAAAGAACATTTCAATAGCTTCCCATACAATTTTTTTTCTCTTAGACACAGTAGAACCAATCTCAAGTGTTCGTCATGGTCTTCTTTCTTCCGAGAATAAATCAATATGTCATCAATAAATACTTGAACAAACTTGTCCAAGTATTCGTGGAACAACCCATTCATCAAACTCATGAATACCCCCAGGGCGTACGTCAAATCAAACAGGAAAATTGTAAACTCGTAGTGTCTTAATCTCATCTTAAATGTGGTCTTAGGGATATCCTCCTCCTTAATCCATAAATGATGATATCCCAATCTCAATTCAATCTTTGAAAACATCGTTTCTCCCTTCATTTGATCAAATAAATCATCCATTCTTGGAAACAAATATTCGTTCTTGATCGTCACTTTGTTCAATTGAAAATTGTCAATACAAAGTTTCCACAATACATCCTTCTTTCTCACAAAAAAACCTAGCACAACCCACAACGATACGCTTGGACGTGTAAGTCCCAAGTCCAACAATTCCTTTAATTACATTTTCCCCTCCTGCAATTTAGGTGTTGACATCCGATATGGTGTTCTCGAAATCGGTTATGTTCTAGGTTTTAGATCTATGGTAAAATCAAGTTTTATTTCTGGTGGCAAACCTGATAGTTCTTCCGAAAATATGTCTGCAAACTCTGATACTACCGGAAGGTCTTTTATCCTTCCACCTCTCCCTTTTTGTTAAGTTCTAGGATGGCACATAATTTACACCCCTTGCGCATACTCTTTTGTAATTGTAGGGAATAAATAAACCTCGGAGAC
>JZKD02S2408724.1:5350-27524 GCA_000966675.3 Picea glauca
CATCTATTATCTTTTTACGCTGTCCCTTTTCCATAAAGGAATGACTCAAAAGATGTCTCCCTGTCGTAGGAAGTTGTTTTGTAAATGAAACATCTCTGGAGCTAAATAAAGGACAATGTTAAAAAAAATTCTGATGAGGTCTGAAAAAATATGTTAAAATATCAATATTTTCAGCGTCACCCCGCTCAGCTATATACCTATGAAAAACAAAATAAATATGAATAAGAGCTGTGGGAAGTGTTTGTAAACCCGCCGGGATACTGAACAGGTCTGTTGGTAGTGGGTAAATGCATGCATGGCATCAAGACAACTTCGTTGGGGTACTGAACAGGCCCGCTGGTAGCGAAGCAATGTCGGGTACATGAAAATTTGCAAAAAATATAAGAAACCTCTTAATGTCCTTTATTCTGATTCAGAACTTCTTGACAGGATACATATGTCAGAGTGGTTTAAATGGCAACCCTGTCGAGGCTATGGATGCCTGCTAGCAGCAGTGGCCATGCCAACAGTATTGAAGATTTTATCTTTAATATCGTGACTTGCTGATCTTAAGACTGTCATTGGTTTTCATCTTTTGAACACTGCTAGAAAAAAATGATTAATGACGATGTTAGTACAATTTTCTAGTTGTTATTTTTGAGTTGAAATTATCTTTGATGTCCTAATCTGAATTTGTTTCTTTTGACAGAGATAACTTCTTCTACTAGTGTGTCGCCATTGTTGGCAGCCAATTCACTTTTTCCTATCATCCTGTAAGCTGCCTACACCTATGTCTTGCAAACATCAAGTTTTCGTCGCATTATTCAAATAGACGACACTTTCATTTCTTGCGACATTTACACATTTGTCTCCGTTAAGTTTTCATGACTGTAAGCGTGAAAACTTCTCCTTTTGAAGTTGTTTTTCAATCATTATCTAAATTGTTAATATCTTTTGTGTCATTATGTCTATTGCGCTTAACTTTTATTGATCATTATATGACTGGAAATATCCTTTGATCGGTTCTCATACTTAGATCGATTGTATAACCTGGTTTTGTTGAAGACATTTAGCCTTTGGATTTACACTTTATATGACTTGCCTGATCATTGATTCTATGAAAATGCATAGGGGTTTTTGATTAAATTTTTATAGATGTGATATAATCCTTATGTTAATCTTTTTATAATTTTTGGCTTGTCAACTATTATGAATATCATTTGGCACCTTGATTAAACTTTTGATTATATACATTGGCACATATTTGATTTTGGGTTTTGATTTATATGTCAGATTTGTAAATACTATAGCATAGTGTTGGCACACATTGGTTTAAACCTTGGATTTCATTGGTTGTACACATGATTTAATGGTTGAACTATTATTATGGAGTAAACAACTATGAAATCTGGCGGTTGTACTTGGATAATGAATATTGTGCATGGCAGACTCCACCACCTTCGCATGATCGCATTAATTCTTACCCCTTTTGCTCGTTCATTGCTGTTGGTTCGGGTAGTTCTGCCCTTGTATGCATTGGTGAATTCGAACCCTTTCCTTACCATGAATTCGGCTCCGTGGCACCAGTCGTGAGAGTTGAACCCAATGGCATCCAGGCCCTGTTAATGTTTGACATAGCCTACCAAGATTTGGCAGACAGTGGATGGCTTACCTTCGTGAAACGTTTCGAGGGTTTTAACCTTTGCGTGGCTCGAGAGTTTTCCATGACCTTTGATGGCTGTCGAGCCAAAGTAGGTGATGTACAGTTAGAGATTGATGAATAGTTTATTAGCTCAGCCACAGGGTTACCTATCTCTGGACAACACTGGTTTAAGAATTGCAAGGTCGAAGAAGTGTCGTGGACATTGTTGTTTCAGTCGTGCAAAATCACCTCCTGTGATAGAGGTATGCCCCTAACTATGCTAAAACAATGATGGCACCACTTGTTAATGATAATCAAGCAGTTTGTGACCTACGAAGGTCGATACGGGCTTGTGTTCCTCTACCACCTGCGTCTATTGATGATTTTTATAGGGTATCCTCTAAACATGCCGTTCTATTTTCATCGGAGCCTGCATAAAATGTCCAAAAAATATAAAAGGCACAAGGCTGATAGTAGCCTCTTTCATCATGGGCTTATTAAGCTCATTGTTGTTTATCAGTTGAGTTTGAATGGTGACAGTTGGAAGGCCTTCATCGCCCGTAATGGCTTTGAGGAAATCGATCCTATACAGGCTGATAAACCTGTGGTAATTGAGACTAAGGCTGAACCGTCTCTACCCTTACACCTCCTACTGCCTAAACCCTCGACCAACCCTCCTATTGACTTACCTAACACTGTGACTAAGAGTGCAGAGGCCATTACAAAGCCTATGAGCAAAAATATCAAGGCAAACCTTGCTGCAAACGCCAAAGGGAAAAAGAATGCATGTTTGATTTCACGAATGGCAAGGAATAAGCCAAAGACCCCTGTTGAGACAAACCCTATCGTTTTGAGTGAGGACTTTGATTCAGAAGTGGAGCGTTTCTTGGCCAGCGAATACCCTTATTCGCAAGGTTTGTGTGCCGAACCCTCATATGATTTTGTATCAAACCTACCCCCTTGCCTACAGGACGACCCTAACTACCCAGGCATTAAGTTTCCTTGTGAAACCCTCAGCCATTTGCCTGAACCCTTGCCTGCTCTATCTAAACCCACACAGTCACCCCGTGACAAATGCAATTCATGGTTAGAGCGATATTATATCGATGTTCCAATACTTCAGTCAAGGTTTCAATCATTGGAAGACCAGATTGCAGTCCTAACCAGTCAAAAGGCCAAGCTCCAAACGACAGATAAGAAACAAAAGACAACCGACTCTATCTTGTTTAAAAACGTGGAATTAGCCACGGCTGTTGTAAATTCCAAGCTGGTATAATCAAGTGGCCTCATCGCTACACAGGTATGGAAAATTTGATATCGTTTTTAATCTATTTTGCTATAATGATTTGTATTCAGTTTTTAAACAATTATGTTCACATCTTGAATGGCTTTGTTATATTGCGTGCATTCTATATATAGTTTTGTTTTGAATAAAAAGAAATGTCGATCCGATATGTGATTTGATTATTCTCAGTATAGAAATTAATAGATTTTGATTGGATTTGAGTGATCTTCATTTGAATTTGTTTGATTATTTTCCTTTAAATGAATTGGTTGATATCCGATTTGAAAAGGAAGTTTTTCATATTCAGTTTAGAACAAAATCATGCTCGGATTTGATTTGGTTACGATCCATCTGCTATGGTTGGTGAACGATTTGATTGAGTTTGATGGTTACGATTTGCTCGGATCCGATTTCGTTATCATTGGTATGCTATGACTGGTAAATGTTTTCGGGAAGATACTTGTTACGATGTTGTGTCATGTGATGTTCTATCTTTGATTGTTTCCAAGATTTTGTCTCTTTGATGAAAAAATTATGCTCAAATAACATTCGCGCCCGAATTGGAAATGAGTCCGAATCATAACAACTATGTGAAAATATCAGCTAATCGATTCTCTTTTGTTCTAAATTGACAAGTTTGTCCTATGAGTTGAGTTCAGGTTATAATTGATACTATGTATTCTAAATTTGTGAAATGAATTGGTCAAACCCTGATATGATTCGTTTGGTTGAAACGATTGTGATCAAAATTAATCGATCTCGTTTGCTTACTGTGCAACGGTCAACGATCTAAATCTATAATAAATCCTACTCGATTAATCCTGTGATGATTTTGTTATGAGTCAATTATCATTTGGATTTGTTCACAGCCTAATTCATTTGCTATACATTTATCGTGATAATCCTGTTTGATTCACGGGTGTAGCGAAATGTTTGCGATTTGTTTTGTTTTTGATTGAATATCAAAATGGCTTCATAATAGATGGATTTGATTTGTTGAAAAATGATTATGATGCTGTTACATATGATTTCATTTACCCGACTTATGAAAATGATCGAAAACATCGTATTTCTATCCTTGTATTCAATTAAATGATATGAATCTTTTGCTATATCGTTACAGCTATAATTATTGGAAAATGATTATGTTGGATTGGGTTGTATCTCTTGTAAATAACAATATCATATGATATGTTTGATTATCAGTTCCAATTGGATATGAAACAATCTTATTACTTTTCGATTATGACTCCGTGGACCCGATTTTGTGGTAACAAAACAACAGAGTATTCATATCTCTGTGTTCGGTTGAATCATTTTTTATCCTGTTTAATGTTGAATGATAAAATCATTTTAATCTCAAATGATTCGTTTTAAAATGATTATTGGAAGATAATTGGATTTAATTCTTTTAAAAGATTTGATTTGATTTTAATTCCGATTCTGTATATTATTTTAGACTAGCTACAGAATCAGATGATTCTGTAGCTAAGTCTGTAGAATTAGATTTTTATTGTTTTGTTAATAAAATATCTCTCTAACTTGTTATTTCTGACCTGTTTCAGGTGAATTCGAAATTGCATGGGATTGGATGGACAGTTTAGAGGATATTTGAAATATTTAGGTTTCATTTTAGTTTCCTAGTTTAGTTGATTTTGGGAATATCTTTCCAGATTATGTAAACAGTTTGATAACTGCCACAGGGAGGTTTTACCATGTGGAAAAACTTATAAATACTTATTATTTTTGTAATAAGGACATCCTCATTCGTGGGAGAACAAGGATATGGAATTTTAATACAAACTGAGACAGAATTTGATGTTCTACAGCTTTAGCTTTTAATAATATCAATATTTTGTTTCATGTTTATGTGTATCAATTTGCATTTGGTTAATGACTACTTTAGCTATCTTAGTCTTTTGCAAATGATATAATTTAATAAATATAATCCATATCTGATTTCTTCCAGTGTATAAAAAACATAGCAATCACTTGATTCAGCTTGTGAATGACAGATTTCTCTTCTTCATAAGTTGAATTATTAAGTATAAGTTTTTGCATAAGAGGTTTCCCTTATTGCAAAGATTTATAAATCATATAATTGTTATGATTTTTTATGTCTTGTTTGTCCTGTAAACAAACTCAAAGAGCATTGCAGCTATCGTTTAAGAGAAGCTTTTGGATTATCCGGTGCGAGTTTCCTTCCTCCGACCAGCTTCGAAGTCATCATACGTAGGACAAATCTGGAGCGTTTCCAGGTTTGTTTTTTGTTTATTTGTTTAGTATATTTGTTAGTATTTTAGTTAGATATATGTGTGGTTAGTATATTAGATTGTTTAATTTTAGTAAGTTTTATTTCTTGTTTACAAAATTATAAAATCAACAAAAAATATCTTTCTCTGCCTTAGGGTAGAAAGCAAATGAGTTTTCCAGGTTTTATTTAAATCTTTATTTTGTAGATATTGTACATTTTGTAAATAAGTAATATATTAGTTATTAGTTTGTATATATAGAAATAGTATATTAGATAGTTTGTTAGTTTTAATTAGATTAGTTAGATTAGTTTGTTTTATTTATTTTAGTTAGTTTCTTTTATTTAGTTGTAGTTAGTTTTTTTTATTTAGTTTTAGTTAGATTAGTTAGTTTAGATTAGTTTTCTTTTTGGTTTTCTTAGGACCTTAGATCAGATAACGAAGCCGCTAAACCCGTCAGGGTGGTTCATTCCAAACGACTTGGGTTATTAAACAACCCCGGACCGGTTCCACTCTCTCAGTTGGCGGACGGTCAATTTCGCCCGTCAACAGGAACAAAGCTCTCGCACGCCCAAGAAACCTCTCATGGAAGGAGAAAATAAATATGACAGGACATGATATCATTTCAAAATGTTTCGTGAAGAATCACTCACGTAATAGAGGAACAAGATGATGGATAGTTTCACGCAAATCCTTCGGCGACTACCAACAGACGATGCATCTTCTTTGAGCGGAGGCGTCGGCCCCTTCAAGGTAAAAATAAACTTTGATATTCCTCTGTTTGAAGGTCAGATATATGTAGATGGTGTAGACAAGTAGTTGAATTTAATAGAAGGGTATTTTTCTGTCCATAACTTTTCGAATATTACTTTTTCACTCCTCAAAGTCATTCCCCATGTCTAAGATTGGTGGGAAATTTTCTGTGAGAAAAAGGAAACAGAGGAACCCTTGTTATTTACAGTCACAACCACCTGGGAATCCTTTAGGGATGCTATTAAGGAGAAATACTACCCTATTGAAAGTTATGACGACTTGTATACCAAATGGAGCACACTACGGCAAGAAAGAGACCAAGCAGTGCCAGAATTCACAAACATCTTCCATACGTTGTGCACTAAGCTGGGTATCAAAGATTCAAAGTGAAATCTAGTGCTCAAGTATCATGGTTCTCTGCATAGATACATCCAAACCGAAGTGGAATTTCTAGACATATCGTCCTTGGGTGTGACCTACCGATATGTCGTCAAAATCGAGCAGAAGATCAAACAAAAGAGGCGACAATTTGGGCCTGAGAACCCCTCACAGCAAAAACCAGGAAAGGGCGGCCCCAACCCATAGAAAAAGGACAGAGAAAATATGGACAGTATCAGGACAACTAGTCCAAGACCCAAGCAAATAAGGACACCAGAAAGACAAAGAAATATATTGGGAAGTGGTGTGACTTCCATAAGATTCGTTGGCATAACACTGTTGAATGTCACTCAAAGAAGTCGTTGGTGGCCGAAGTGAAAGCCTTTGAATCAAATGCGGGATCTGACTCTGAGTCATAACCAAAAAGGGTAATGCAAATGATTGACACGGAACCCATTGCCACTGTTGCTACCACCAAGCTCTAGCGTGACGAACTAAACGAGCCAGAAGAAGGAGAGTGCCTCTTCCATTCACATATGTGGGTAAAAGGCACCCCGCTGCACTTCATCGTTGATAGCAGTAGACAAAAGAACCTCATCTTAGTAGAGGTTGTCAAGCGGCTATCCCTACCGACAATGCCACACCCACAAACTTACATCATTGGATGGCTCCACCAAGGAAGCGATCTCTGCATCAACCAACAGTGTTGATTGTCGTACGACATCAAGCCCTTCAAAGATGAGGTATTGTGTGTTGTTACTCCTCTTGAAGTCTGTGATGTTATTTTGGGCCAACCTTATTTATGGAAATTTCATGTTGTATATGAGTCTAGGCCTCATAGTGTTATTATTACTTTGAACAAGAAATTGTATAGGATACCCGAGGAAGTCCCACCTAGTGCTATTTGCTTGATCTCTTCCAAGAAATGCAGGAAGGTCATCTCTCAGATGAGGAAGTTTGTCTTCTTTGTGATTCTCTTTTAGAATGAGCGAAAGATCACAACCATATCCAGGGTCTCTGCAGTTGACCTCTCCACACATCAGAAGAAAGCAGATAAGGTCATCGAAGAATACTCAGATATCTTCTCCTCACCTACCGAGACACCTTTGCACTGTCAAGTCAAGAACCCAATCGATCTGACCCCTGACACACCACTGCCCAATGGGCCACTCTATCGCCACTCTATGTTAGAGAATGGGGAGATCAAGAGACAAATCCAAGAACTGCTCCACAAGGGGCACATCCATCCCATATTATCACCTTGCAGGAGCCCAATCGTGCTAGTACATAAGAAAGATGGAACCTGGTGACTCTGCACTGATTACCGAGCCCTGAATAAAACCACTGTTAGAAACCGATACCCAATTCCCTGAATCGACGACCTCCTTGATCAAATCATGGGGGGCAAATACTTCAGTAAGATTGATCTGAAGTCTTGCTACCACCAGGTCCCGATAGAACAGACATATGTATGGAAGACCGCCTTCAAGTCAAAGGAAGGTCTTTTTGAATGGTTGGTCATGCCCTTTGGTTTGACAAATGATCCAACCACTTTCATGAGGATGATGGACGATATCTTGTGACCATTTACCAATAATTTTGTAGTGGTGTATTTGGATGACATTCTCATTTACAACAAGTCTTGGGCAGAACACTTGCAGCATATTCAACAAGTTATGCACACCCTGCGAGAGCACAAGCTAAACGCCAACTTGGAAAAATGATCCTTCGGCATGGACATGGTACATTACCTGGGCTACATCGTTGATCAACATGGCGTACATATGGATCCAGCCAAGATCCAAGTTATCCATGGTTGGCCAGCCCCAACCACACTTATTGAGCTTCAAAGCTTCTTGGGCCTTACCAATTTCTACTGTAGGTTCATGTTGGGATTCTCCCATATTGCATGGGCCCTCAACCAAATAACCAAGGGTGGTGGTATGGAAAAATTTGCATGGGGTCGGTCCCAACAACAAGCGTTCAATGATTTGAAGCAATGCTTGTGCTCAGCCCCAGTACTTTCACTACCAAACCTGTAACAACCCTTTGAGATCGAGATGGATGCTTTAGACTATGTTGTGGGCACCATTCTTGCTCATCATGGCCACCCCGTGGCCTATCATAGTGAGACACTATCATATGTTGTCCATAAGTACCTTACTTATGACAAATAAATGTACTCCATTGTGCAAGGATGCCGCCAGTGGAGACATTACATTCTTGGGAAGGAGACAGTCATCCACATTGATCATAAGCCACTACCGTTCATGCAGACAAAATGGTGTATCTAGTGCCACCCGCACTCCCCGCTTCCACCAAGACCTTCTTTAACTTTGGCCCGAAGAGCTAAATTTCCCTTCAACTTCCCAGTCGGAAGTTCTTTACCCACAAAAACTCTCCAATGGTCTCCCTTA
Source organism: Picea glauca (assembly GCA_000966675.3). Taxonomy (NCBI): domain Eukaryota; kingdom Viridiplantae; phylum Streptophyta; class Pinopsida; order Pinales; family Pinaceae; genus Picea; species Picea glauca. Next base: position 14,057 of record JZKD02S2408724.1, read on the forward strand.
ACAGTCGGAAAATCAAAATTCGCGATATCGTGAATTCTATGCTCGCGTGCCTTGTGCCTCACGAGCCCCCAAACTCCGATATGGGTCAACCGTTGACTTTCCCCTCTTCTATTATCAGAGTTTTCCCTATCGGGATATCGCTACTCGCGATGTCAACAACTTGAATTTCCAAACTCTGAACCCTGATGTAGAGACCCTCCGATACGATGCCACGTGTACCCCACTACCTCCCGGGGTCCCACACTGCCACATCACCGTCGGGATATCGCGAATTGAAAATCCAACTTGCGAGCGTTCTCTGCTATCGAGAACCTCGATTCTCCGAACCTCGATATATTGGGATTTCTTGAAACGCGTCCCCATAATCAATGGTTATGATTTCGTCAGGATATTGTGGATCGCGATATTGTCACTTTCGTCCCAACGGCTTGGCGCTTCAACTCGCGATGTGACAATATGCGATGGCACGTGCAAATTTGATGGCTCCTATGAACCCAGATCGACGGCACGGATTTCTCCTAAGATTCAAACTTCTAAATACTCGCATTGTAATCTCTGCTCACCTTCACAAGATCTGACGATCGTCGGGTCTTCGCGGATTTCCCTCCTTTCAAGACCAACCATCGATTTCCTCTCTTTGAGAAATCCCTCCGCTTCAAAGGTTCTTCTCATTCAAACCTTCTCCTGGTCCTCCTCCATGGAATCACGAAGGACCATCCTTCCTAAGCTTGTCAACTCTGACTCCCTCAGAGACTTTGCGCATGCTTTCCATGCACGACCCTCAACAACTCTCAAAGTGTTGAGTCCTTCAGATCCTGTGCACTTGTAGTCACAATAATCCCTGCCTTCCTTTTCTCAGACTAGCTACTGAGACTTCAAACTCGTCTTGCACTTATCCTGCATGACTCTATTAAACCCAAATCAACTTCTGGGTGAACGAGAATAAGAGTTTAACTGTTGAGCCTCATCAACGCACTCTATGCGTATGAATTCAACTGCACTCTATGCAGGAATCTCCCGGCTCAACCAGAGAAACAATTGAAACTCATTCACTCACTCTCTCATATTTCAAATCAAACATGAAATAACATACACATCATATAAAAGTAATTGCATGACAGGAAGCAAATACTCATGAGCATAATCATCAACACACAGAGAAATAACACATAACCATGGAATTGAATCAAATCTTTCTTTTATTAATTCAATCTCTGTACATGGATGTTCTTCATACAATTCTCTGCTCTGCTCTCTTCAACAATGTTGCTTCATAATAATACAATGTACAAAGGAGGGTTTCTATATCCTGTTTCCCTCTCGAGCTCTAAAGCTATCAAATCTAGAATTTAATATCCTATCTACTTTACATTAAATCTATTAAATGCCTCATCTACCTAAAGACAAGAGCTTATCCGCTCAAGGTCCATTACAATACACAAAGTGTGCTTCATTAACTCTACACATTTATGTTTGGCGCAACAAATATCATGGTGCTTTCAAAAAGAAATCCATTGGCTCGTCCAGCTGTCCTTTCTGCTCCATGCGCTGGCTCGCTTGATGTGGGCGATGCTCCTGCATCATACTCCATGGCTTGAAAAATTTCATGGGCTCCTGTCCATGAGCTCCTGCACAGTTTGTCCATGATTTTGGATAACTGCTTCAGTCTCCCAGCTAGCGTCCTCCACTGGGTGATTCTTCCACTTGACCAGATACTCAAAATATTGCTTCTGCCTGCTCTTTTTGCTCACTCGCTTGTCCAATATTCATTCCATCTACGACTTTTCTACAACTGGCAACTGTTTCATCCACTGGACCACTGGTTCCTCAGTTCCAGCCTCTTCTTCTCCAGCCTTGTATGGGTATAAATCCGAGACATTAAAAATCGGAGATATCTCGATGCCATCTGGCAATTCGATCACATATGCATTCTCTCTGAATTTCTTCAGGACTCTGCATGGTCCGATCTTCTTCATCTTGAGTTTATTGTATGTTCCCCTTGGGAAACTTTCTTTCCTCAAGTGTGCCAGAACCAGATCACCAAATTCGAACTGAAGTTGTCTCCGATGCTGATGTGCTCTGCGCTTATACTCCTGATTTGAGTCAATCAGCCGCTGCTTCACCTGGCTGTGAAGTTCCTGCATCGCTTCAGTGAACTCCTCTGCGCTAGCACTGCTAGTTGCAGTCTGTTCTGACTCCCTGAGTTCAGAAACTCCCCTCAGTTGTGTTCCATACACAATTTGAAATGGGCTTTTGCTTGTACTCCGATTCACCAAATCGTTGTATGAAAACTCTGCCTGCGGCAATACATTGTCCCAGCTGCTATGGTGCTCTATCACCGAGCTCCTCAACAAGTCACCAAGAATTCTATTGACGACCTCAGTCTGTCTGTTTGTCTGCGGATGGTAAGTTGAACTAAAAGCCAAATTAGTCCCCAGCTTCTTCCATAGCATTCTCCAAAAATGACCTATGAATTTCGTATCCCTGTCCGAGACTATGCTTTTCGGCAATCCATGAAGTCTGACAATTTCTTTGAAAAACAAGTTTGCGATGTGCGTTGCATCGCTGGTTTTCTGACATGGAATAAAATGTGCCATCTTAGAAAACCTGTCCACCACCACAAAGATGGAATCAACACCTCTTTGCGTCCTTGGCAAACCCAATACGAAATCCATGCTTATCGCCTCCCATGCCCTCTCTGGTATGGGTAATGGATGATAAAACCCGACATTCTGCTTTCGGCCTTTTGAATGTTGACAAATTCGACACCTGTCAACAAACCTTTTTACATATTCTCACATGCCTGGCCAAAAATATGATTCGCTCAGCTTCGCGAATGTTTTGTCATGTCCAAAATGCCCGGCCAAACCTCCGTTGTGTTTCTCCTTCAACAGGTTCTCCCTCATGGAGAAATTCGGAATACACAACTGATTGACTCTGAACAACAATCCTTCTTGGATCTTATAATATATCCATGGGCTCCTATCTCTGAGAAATGGATTCTCAGCTGCTTCATACGCTTCTCCAAAATCTGCATCTCCGGGATACATGTCTTTCAGATTCTCAAAACCTAACGTCTTGACCCTGAACTCCTGCAACAACAAACATTTCTTGCTCAAAGCATCAGCCACTTTGTTAGCAGTCCCTGAAATGTGTTTGATCAAAAATGTGAAATTCTGCATATATTCTACCCATTTTGCATGTTTATGATTCAACTTCTCTTATTGACAAACAAATTGCAATGCATGATTATCGCTGTACAGAACAAATTCTTTGGGTATCAAGTAATGCCTCCACTTCTTCAATGCCTGTATGATGGAATATAACTCTTTATCATACGTGGAGTATTTCAGCTTTGCGTCATCCAACTTCTCGTTGAAATAAGCAACTGGTCTGTCCTCCTGACTTAAGACCGCTCCTATGGCATACCCACTAGCATCACACTTCACTTGAAATGTCTTCTGAAAGTCTGGCAACACCAACATTGGTTGCTCTGTGATATTTCACTTCAACAGATTGAAGCTTTTCTCAACCTCTGTTGTCCAATGAAAAAATTTATGCTGCTTCTTCACCGTGTCCATCATCACTGTGTTGATTCCACTGAAATTCCTAATGAATTTTCTGTAGAAACTAGCCAAACCATGGAAACTCCTCACCTCAAAAACATTTCTGGGTGATGGCCAATTCTTGATCACCTCCACCTTTTCAGTATCCATTTTCAACTCATTCGCTGATATGACAAATCCCAAATAAATGAGCTCCGTCTTCATGAAGGAACACTTCTTCATGTTGACCAACAACTTCTCCTGCTGTAGCCTTCTCATCACAATGGCCAAATGCTTTAAATGCTCAGCCTTTGTCTTACTGTAGATCAATATATCGTCCAGATATACGACTACAAACTTCCCGATGAACTCCCTCAGGACTTCATTCATCAGTCACATAAATGTGCTCGGCACATTTGTCAGGCCAAACGGCATGACCAACCATTCGTACAAACCCTCATTTGTCTTGAATGCTGTCTTCCATTCATCACCTTCCCTCATGTGAATCTGGTGATATCTGCTCTTCAAATTGATCTTTGAAAAATAATTTGCCCCACTCTAGCAATCCATCAGATCATCCATTCTTGGCAGTGAAAATCTATACCTGATGGTTATCTTGTTTATCGCTCTGGAGTCTGTACACATTCTCCAACCTCCATCCTTCTTTGGACTAAGCACTGTTGGAACAGCACACGGACTTAGAATTTCTCTGACGAGTCCTTTATCCAGCAAATCCTGTACCTGCCTCTTGACTTCCTCATTTTCCTGTGGCGTCAATCTATACGCAGCTTTATTTGGCAAGCTGGCTCCGGGTATGAGATCAATGTGATGACTCACACTCCTCATTGGTGGTAACGAACGAGGTAGTTCGTCCACGATGATGTCAACGAACTCTCCAAGTAGTTCTTGAATCTCATCTGGTAGATCATCCACTCTTGTGCTAGTCAGGACAATTCTCGGTTTCCTGACCACAAAGAATTGTGGACCTTCCTTCTTCTCCATTTCTGTGAGAAGCTCCTTCCCACTCATGAGAAGTATGGTATTGTTTACTTCCGGCTTCACTTCTTTATCCTTTATCAGAAGCAATTTATGTGTCATCCCATCCTTCTCTAGGGTATATGTGTTCATTCTCCCGTCATGAAACACATTTTGGGCATACTGCCATGGTCTACCCAACAATACATGACAAACATCCATGGGAATGACATCAAATAGAAATTTATCCTTATATTCACCCATTTTGAAATCAACTAAACATTGTTTAGTGAAACTCACCTGATGTCCTTTCTGCAACCATGATACCTTGTATGGACTCGGGTGATCAGTTGTCTCTAGCTCTAATTTCTCCACCATCTCCGTCGAAACGAGATTGTCGGTGCTTCCGCTGTCCACAATGACCTTGCATTTCTAGCCCTTGGTTTTGCATGTGGTCCTGAACAGTCTGGTTCTCTAAGATGTGTCCTCCACCTCTTTCTCGAGTGTTAAAAGAACTTTATGAACCGTTAGTGACCTTCCACTTACGGTGTCCCCATTCTCAACATCATGCCTTTGCGCCTCAACGATGTGAGCTTCTCCTCTGTCCATTTTCCTGTCTGGACAATCAACGTCTTTATGTCTGTCCTTCCCACACGTAAAACATGTGATGATTCCTCCTCTGCCTCTTCCTCTTCCCCTGGTACGAGGAAAAGTGTTCGCATCAGCATATCCACCACCCTGCTCTGTATGCTGTCTCCTTGGCTCAGCATATTGCTGTATTTGCTGTGAGGTTCCCCCTCTCTCAATCTTACCCTGAGGCTTCTTCCATTCTTCCTTGGGCTTCTGAGTTCTTTCTTGGGAAACTGTCTTGCTTCTGGACTGACTTCTGCCTTTCCCTCGCTGACCTTGCTTGCGGTTCAGCTTCTCCTCGGCTTTCAGAGCCATCTGGTAAGAATCCTAAACTATTCTGATAGTTGTCATGCTTAATTCATCCTGAATGTCATATCTCAGACCATTAAGATATCTCGCCACCTTCTCATCATTGCTTTCCCGATGACCTGATCAAATATTGAGCTTATAAAACTCTTCGGTGTACTCCTTCACCATCATCAAATTTTTTCTCAGGTTCTGCATTCACCTGAACAGTGTAATCTGATAATCCCTTGGGATGAATTTCACTTTCATCTTTGCGATCATCCGATCCCAGCTTTTAATCTTTTGTTTGCCTTTGGAACGTCTATCTGCCTGTAGCTCATCCCACCACAATGTTGCATGTCCTTTCAACTTGGTAACAACATGCCTTACCTTCTTATCCTCTTCGATATATTCATAATCGAAGTAGGTTTCAAGAGCTCAGATCCAATCCAACAACTCCTCTGCATCCAGGCTTTCTTCATACACTGGAATGTCCATTTTGGTCTTGGAACTCATTCGGGCAATGGCCTTGATCAACCGCTCGGTTGATGCATCTTCTGCTATGACTTATTCTTCGTGTCCAACTTCTTCTTCCACCTCGGAATCACTAAGATCCCTAGCACCAACTCCACGTCTATGATTTGTTTCCATCTCCTCGAGTCTCACCCTGAGATCTCGTATCTGATGCTCCATCTCTGGATTCCCTGCTGGTCTACCTCTTCTTTGCACCTCCCTGTCTTTGGGATCAGGTGACCGTCTTTCTCGTCACGGTGGCATGATGTATTCTCTTCTCTGCTACAGAAAGCAAAGAATATTCTGACATTGATTACCAAGCCCTGAATAAAACCACTGTTAGAAACCGATACCGAATTCCCTGAATCGACGACCTCCTTGATCAAATCACGGGGGCCAAATACTTCAGTAAGATTGATCTGAAGTCTTGCTACCACCAGGTCCCAATAAAACAGACATATGTATGGAAGATCGCCTTCAATTCAAAGGAAGGTCTTTTTGAATGGTTGGTCATGCCCTTTGGTTTGACAAATGCTCCAACCACTTTCATGAGGATGATGGACGATATCTTGTGACCATTTACCAATAATTTTGTAGTGGTGTATCTGGATGACATTCTCATTTACAACAAGTCTTGGGCAGAACACTCAAGCAGCATATTCAACAAGTTATGCACACCCTGCGAGAACACAAGCTATACGCCAACTTGGAAAAATGATCCTTTGGCATGGACATGGTCCATTAGCTGGGCTACATCGTTGATCAACATGGCGTACATATGGATCCAGCCAAGATCCAAGTTATCCATGGTTGGCCAACCCCAACCACACTTATTGAGCTTCAAAGCTTCTTGGGCCTTGCCAATTTATACTGTAGGTTCATGTTGGGATTCTCCCATATTGCATGGGCCCTCAACCAAATAACCAGGGGTGGTGGTATGGAAAAATTTGTGTGGGGTCGTTCCAACAACAACCGTTCGATGATTTGAAGAAATGCTTGTGCTCAGCCCCAGTACTTTCACTACCAAACCTGCAACAACCCTTTGATATCGAGATGGATGCTTTAGACTATGTTGTGGGCACCGTTCTTGCTCATCATGGCCACCCCGTGGCCTATCATAGTGAGACACTATCATATGTTGTCCGTAAGTACCTTACTTACGACAAAGAAATGTACTCCATTGTGAAAGCATGCCGCCAGTGGAGACATTACATTCTTGGGAAGGAGACAGTCATCCACATTGATCATAAGACACTACCGTTCATGCAGACAAAATGGTGCAGCTAGCGCCACCCGCACTCCCCGATTCCACCAGGACCTTCTTTAACTTTGGCCCAAAGAGCTAAACTGCCCTTCAACTTCCCAGTCAGAAGTTCTTTACCAACAAAAACTCTCCAATGGTCTCCCTTAACAGTTGGAAAATCATAATTCACGATATCACGAATTCTATTCTCACGTGCCTTGTGCCTCACGAGCCCCCAAACTCCGATATGGGTCAACCGTTGACTTTCCCCTCTTCTATTATCGAAGTTTTCCCTATCGGGATATTGCTACTCGTGATGTCAACAACTTGAATTTCCAAACTCCAAACCTCGATGTAGCGACCCTCCGATACGATGCCACGTGTACCCCACTAGCTCCCGGGGTCCCACACTGCCACGTCACCGTCGGGATATCGCGAATTGCGAATCCAACTTGCAAGCGTTCTCTGCTGTCGAGAACCCTGATTCTCCGAACCCCTATATATTGGGATTTCTTAACATGCGTCCCCACGATCAGCAGTTATGATTTCGTCGGGATATCGCGGATCGCGATATCGTCGCTTTTGTTCCAAGGACTTGGCGCTTCAACTCGCGATGTGCCGATATGCGATGGAACGTGCAAATCTGATGGCTCCTATGAACCCAGATCGACGACATGGCTTTCTCCTGAGCTTCGAACTTCTAAATACTCGCACTGTAATCTCTGCGCACCTTCACAAGATCTGACGATCGTCGGGTCTTCGCGGATTTCCCTCCTTTCAAGACCAACCGTCGATTTCCTCTCCTTGAGGAATCCCTCCACTTCAAAGCTTCTTCCGGTTCAAACCTTCTCCTGGTCCTCCTCCACGGAATCATGAAGGACTATCCTTCCTGAGCTTGTCAACTCTGACTCCCTCAGAGACTTTGCGCACGCTTTCCACGCGTGACCCTCAACAACTCTCAAAGTGTTGAGTCCTTCAGATCCTGTGCACTTGCAGTCACAATAATCCCTGCCTTCCTTTGCTCAGAGTAGCTACTGAGACTTCAAACTCGGCCTGCACTTCTCCTGCACGACTCTATTAAACCCAAATCAACTTCTGGGTGAACGAGAATAAGAGTTTAACTATTGAGCCTCATCAACGCACTCTATGAGGATGAATTCGACTGCACTCTATGCAGGAATCTCCCGGCTCAACCAGAGAAAAAATTGAAACTCATTCACTCACTCTCTCAAATTTCAAATCAACCATGAAATCACATACACAACATATAAAAGTAATTGCATGACAGGAAGCAAATACTCATGAGCATAATCATCAAAACACAGAGAAATAACACATAACCATGGAATTGAATCAAAGCTTTCTTCTATTAATTCAATCTCTATACATGGATGTTCTTCATACAATTCTCTTCTCTTCTCTCTTCAGCAATGTTGCTTCATAATAATACAATGTACAAAGGAGGGTGTCTATATCCCGTTTCCCCCTCGAGCTCTAACGCTATCAAATCTAGAATTTAATATCCTATCTACTTTACATTAAATATATTAAATGCCTCATCTACCTAAGGACGAGAGCTTATCCGCTCAAGGTCCATTACAATACATAAAGTGCGCTTCATTAACTCTACACATGTATGTTTGGCTCAACAAATATCACGGTGCTTTCAAAAAGAAATCCGCTGGCTCGTCCAGCTGTCCTTTCTGCTCCATGCGTTGGCTCGCTTGATGTGGGCGATGCTCCTGCATCACAAAAGGAAAATTACAGAATGACCGCCATCAAAAGTGGTCCACATACTTACAACAACATGAAGTATAAAATAGGAAGCACCAACCGCGTCATTGATTGCCACAGTAGACCACCCGTCGCGACACTCACCACAGTGCTAGATTCTTGTGGCCATGAGACCTCTGGATGGCCCCAACTCTATCAGATAGACCTGGACTTCGCCACCACCTACCAAATGTTGGGTGCAAACGCAGCTGTTGATAATTTCCATCTTTAGGATGGGTTGTAGTGTCGTTTGGTCCATATACGTGTTCCATCAAGTGAGCGAGCGAAGCTGATCTAGGAATCCCACTACAGTCAGGTGGCAGGACACTTCGGCATCGAGAAGACAATGGAGATGCTATATAAATATTTCTACTAGACAAAACTTCGATAGGAGGTCAGCAAGTATATCAGGTCCTGCACTACCTGCGCTATTGCCAAACCGACCAGTAAGAAACATGGCCTATACAACCCTCTTCCTACTCCTGACAGACCATGGGAATCCATCTCAATGGACTACATGTCGGGCCTTCCATCCACCAAGTGGGGAAATGATTTTTTTTTTTGTGGTTGTTGATCGCTTTTCTAGGATGGCAATTCTAGTTTCCTCCAAGAAGAGCATCACAACAGAATCCCATGCCAAGATCTTCTTTGAACAAGTTTGGGTACATTTTGGAATCCCACAAACGATTGTCTCAGATCGAGACAGTCGATTTCTCAGCATATTTTGGTCGAGCCTCTAGTCACTGTTGGACACCAAGCTCACCAAATCCACAGCCTTTCACCCCAGACAGATGGCCAAATCGAGGTCATAAATTGAATGACCGTGCATATCTTGTGCATGTATAATTTCAAGCACCCTCGCACATGGGATGAGAGTCTTCCCTATGTTCATCATAGGTACAACTGAGCCCTGCATAGCTCAACTGGCCACATCCCCTTTCAGGTGGGGTTGGGATTATAACCATTGGGTCCCATAGATGTTGCACTTCCCCTTGTGGTCACCTCGACCGACTCATCTCCTGCTCCAACTGAAGTTGACAAAGCCACCCGATTCATTGAGCGGATCCAACACATCCGCCAACAGGTTCAGGTTATCCTATAGAAGTCTAATGACAAGTACAATCAATTCCATGATCAACATCGGGTGCCACATAAGTTTCAGGTGGGCGACAAAGTTTAGTTGCACTTGCAAAAATAACGCCTTACAGGATTCCATCAGAAGCTTTGCCCACTTCGTTATGGGTTGTACACCATCACCAAGTCTATGGGAGATAATGATTTTGAGCTCAACATTATTCCTTTCCTTGGCCTGTACCCAGTGTTCCAAGTGGACCTCCTTCGGTCTTATTTCCCACCTATTGAAATGAAGTTTAATTTTACCTCTCTAAACCTAAAAATCCATTATTTTCTAGTTATGGAGCCGCCCTTTGTTCTAGAAAAGGATTCAAATGTCTTTCAAAAATTTTGGGTTTCGGGATTCGACTATTAACAAAACATGATTTTAAATTAACAACTCCAAAGTTCCGGTACTGAAGTCCCAAAAAGGGTTTTATTTGAAAGAAATAATTAAAAATAAAAACGATTAATAGCTCCCTAAACTTTCCAAATGTTTCTTTTTGATCATCACAACTTTAAAAGTATTATAAAGTCCTGACGTGCTTTTCACTAAGTATATTTTGATCATGATTAATTAAGTTTTAAACATATTTAACAAATCATTAATCAGTCATGATTCATAATTCCTTGTATCAAAATTCTATCAAAGTCTCGACCCTCAAACCCTTGATTCCCGAATTCCCGTAGAGTAAAAACCTAATCCTTGATCTTGATTAATTAAAAGACTAATACAAGTGGTTAGCGCCTTGATTAATCCCATCACGATTTCTCGATTCAGGGTTTGCTTGTGTCATACCTCTTGGGGACACGATACTTGAAACTCCAAAATGTGAAATCACAAAAGTATTAAAATCCTAAACTTAATTATCTTAATTTTAAACAGGATTAATGATGTTTAAATGTTTTTTTCGTGTTTCGTTATTCAGGAGTCGTTGAGGACATTTCTTTTGAAGCTCTAGTTTTGAATCGTCAATATACAGTAGTATCTATAATGGAGAAATGGAGATATTTTTAACACAATTGCGTATCTCTAGGCATATCTTCCCCATTAAAAAATTAAAGTTTTATTGCCTCTTTCAACATGCTCATTGTAAGATGAGTTAAAGGTTAATAAAAGTTTTGTTTTTTCAAATTTCATTCTTATTTTTCAGACTCGGGAGCGAGTTGCATTCAGCAAAAATTATGCATTTTTCTCTGCAATAGAATTTCATCCTAGCACAAACATCATGGCACCTAGAAAGGCACCTAATAAAAGTGAAGAAGCAGGTGAAAGCTCAAATCCAGAGGGAGATGTTGTATCTGATAGTACGTTGCATGCTATTGATTCGATCAAATCTTGGAGGAAAATTTTTGAAACCTTAGACTATGAAATTAAGAATTCCCCCAATGATTCCAAGAACAAACTCCAGGACATAGCAGAGTTTGAGCTTCAGAAGATAGCCACACGCCCATGACTCATGCCATACAATGATATGACTAGCCGAGCTTTAGAGAAAACCGACGTGCCGATGAGGAGTATTTTAAACAACCAAGGGGTCGTCGTCAAATCGTTTAGATGAGAGCATATCCAAGTAATGTATAAAATATCTCCAAATCCTAAATACATTTATAATGCAGAATTCGTAATTGAATTTCAAAGAAAAGAATGCAAAGAGTTAGATCAAACATATCCTGGTATAATCAAAGACTGGTGGGGAATTCTAGCAGAATTTAGAGCTGATACCCATGGAAATTATGCCACGGCTCCATTAAATGAGTACATGGTTTATGTAGCTCTTATGCTATGTAGAATTTTTGGGAATAAAAGCCCTACCCATTTCTCTGCAACATGGGTGTCGCTTTTACATGAAGTAGCCAAGGGTTACAATTTCAATTGGAGCAAGATTTTATCAGACAATCTAGCTAAGGAGATTACAGAGTACCAAATGGAAAAATCCAAAGGTCGTCCTGTATATTTTTACATGTCTGCATACATTATGAATGATATCTACTTCATGAATCCATTCCCCATGATGAACTGGAGTTGGAACCCAGCCTGCACTGAACCCATTCATGAGTATCACTCTAATCTATGGAAGGAAAATGTTAAAGATTCCTTTTACAAAATCTTTCATTTCATAGTGTTACCTGTGCATCATATGTTTTATGGTTGTGGACCCCCTCGTATTTCAGAATCAATCATAGGAAACCTCAAGGCCATTATCGATTGGTTTATCGAGGAGATTTTCTCCTATGTCATGGTTTTCGGATGCTTAATTCCTCATCACGCACTTTCGAAAATCCTTTCTGAAAAAATGGTGTGTAGGGAGGTGTCCTATCAAACAATAATAGGCAACATCGGGATAGAACTAAAAATAGCTCAAAAGAAGTTCTGGCTAGTTTTCCCTGTGCAAATTGGAAAATTTTCACTACTTAACCTAGGTCATTCCAAGGTTGACGTCGCAACACTAGAAGAGGTCAAATTGGTGGATCTCGAACACAAAAAATATGACTCTTATCAAATTGTGGGAAATCACCTTGCCCGCTGCAATCTAAAAGTGCACAAACATGAAAATTCCCCCTGCGACGACATGTTCAAAAGAGGTAGAACCTATGAAGAGGTGTTAGATAGGGTATAGACATTATCATTCGACTTACAAACCAGTTTTCTAACCTTCCAGAGACACAGGAGAAGTGGTTTTCCCAAGGTACTACACGGAGAGTCAGCAACCCCTCCTCCAGTAGAAGAAAATACTCCCCCGGGTTTTGGACAAGAGCTGCAGGATAAAGCAAATACCGATAAAAATACAAAAGAGATTGAAACATCTTTGCAAAAAGAAGAAGTTCCATAGACAAAGAACCCAGGATCTGAAACAGAAAAATGGTCCTAGACACCTCTGAAGTCTAGCAAACCAATTCCCCCTTCATTATCTACTGTTCATACGGATACCCCCAAAACAACAGGGGAAACAAAATCTATAGAGTTGGGTAGTCCCATTACTTCCTTGACTTCATTACAGTCCAGTTTTGGGATCCTCCAGCTGCAAGTCATAAATGCTAGTGACCTTACTCCTATCTCTAGAGAAGAGATACCCTCCTCTAATTACTTTTTTAGTAAAAAGAGGAAGGTTGTGGTGAAGCAGGAGATGCATCAGAGAGAAGGTACCATGGTAAAGAAGCACAAAGTTCTGGTAGATGGGAAAAATTTGGAAGAAGAAGATTTCGCTATAGAGGTAGGAGGCTCTATGGGAGCTTTGGTGACACCCAACCTTTTTACTATCGACAATATGAGAACAAGGTTGAAACAGAGTAATCACATGATAGCCCAGTTGCAGGGCCAATTAAAAAATACTGAGAAAAATATCGGAGAAGAAATAAATAAATTTCTGGACCAAGACAAAGTTGTTGA
>JZKD02S2408724.1:28196-58304 GCA_000966675.3 Picea glauca
CTGTGAACATCTTATATTTCAATATCATATGCTTCATTAAAGTTTTCCTGTCTAATTTCTTCTTTTGTCACAAAGTGAGATTCCTCTTTAATTGATGCCTCACATTGTTCAACAACTCTATGTTTTTCTTTCATTTCATGCATATTTTCTCTTTCAAATTTAACTCATATACATGAAACGACCGTTAATTTTTCTATACTATTAATTCAACTTTTTGAAGTTCTTCTTACATATTTCAAAACAGAAATAACAAACCTTGAAAACGAAGGAATTGATCTTTTAAAACTTTATCCCTCATGACTGGACCTATTACGAGACAACCCAATATAGAGCCCGACCTATCAGATCAAACAAGCATTTCTTTAAATTTATTTAACACCATCTTACAGACAACCAGTAGCCAGTTTGAGTTAGAACGTTCATGGGAAACAATTGAGAGAAATATTAGCATCCAGGAACACTGGGAAGCTCGTCAGAGACAGTTAAGAAACCATCCATAGCTTATCCTTTATAAAACCAACACATTCTATCCTTTAACTCTCTCTATCTTTTTTGGATGCCTTGACGGTATACTTTAAAGCCTTAAAGTATAAACTCAGGAACAACACCACCATTATTGGACACCTTAGACGTAGCAGAACAATTGACACCAACAGAGATCAACCCTGACTACATACAAAAAGAATCCAATGATGATATTTTGGACACACATATCAAGGGCAGTCGACAACACATGATCCATCTTTATCGAGTCGTCAAATCAGGGCAGCTCTTGCACCAAGGCAAGTGGCTCACTCGAGGCCAAATTCAACAGAAATTTCCTCATCTCATGGGGGAAATCAACGCAATGGAGACCATTGATTCCTAAGGAGGGAGGATTGATCCAGGTGGATATCAGTGGCGACCCACCTTTTCCAGCTGGCTTAAAACAAATTTTTGGCAATTTTGGTAATTTACAATTTTTAGCAGTTTTTTAGGTCCTGAACTTTGAGAGACGTTTTGAGGTCCTAAACGAATTTTTTTTAGGTATCTTTAGTTTGAAAATTTTCATCATAAAATTTTTGTCAATAGTTGTAGTCCTCAGATAGATCTTTCCAACGGGCTATCATACGCCTAAAATGGATATCATATTCAAAAGTTACAACCCTGAGAAGTTGATGTACTGACTTACCCATATGGGGCCCACATGAATTTTTGCCTTTCATCTCCTAGGGTTAGGTTTTTGGATGTCTAGGGTTTTTTACACTCCTATTTATTGTAAAACGACCTTCAGAGCCTCATTATAATCATCTTCTTTCCAATGAGTGCAGTCGTCACATCTCTTCTCAGAGATAAGCCGCCACCATTCCAACAAGCTTGTTTTCCGCTGCATTTTACAATTTCAACATATTTCCTTATTGAATAGAAAACCAATTTTACTGTATCTCTGTTATTCTGTGTTAAGCATATGTTAATAATCTGTAGCCATTTCGTTCTTCTCATAAAATCTGGATCAAGAGTAGTCTAAACGTTCTACCTTTTGGGGGTTTTCTAGCCACTTTTTTCGTTTGATTTTTCCCGAAATCCAATGATGAATGGTTGGATCTGCAGATCTGAGTGGCTAATTTTGTATAATCCGAGTGCCCTAGCGGGTTTTCAGCACACTGAATCCATTTATACATTCATAAAAGCAATTTAAACTAAAAAAAAAAAATAGAGATTTTGTCCAAATTTAGATTGTCGGATTTCGACCAATTCTTGTTAGAAAACCCAAAAGGTAGAACATTTAGCCAATGCATTTTCAAGCCATTGTTTGTACTGTTCATAACATATCCTGGCTTCTCATAATACTTCATTCAAGGTTTTTGGATTATCAAACTCTATTCCATCCTTCCATGACCGAGGTAGACAACTTACAAATCTCTGAAATTTCACTTTTTCATCGTTTATGTAAGGTACAAACCTTAACATTTCTAGAAACTTGATAATCAGATCTTTCATAGACATATTTCCTAACCTTAAATTATAATTTTGTTTTTTTTCATTCATAATAACTTTTAGATAAATATTGTTTATTAAAATATTTCTTAAAATCTTCCCATTCCATTTTCTTTTCCTTCAAACCCTTGGCTAACTTTAATTCCTTCCACCATATACTAACTTTACCTTTCATATTATAGATATCCATCCTCACTTTCATATTACTAGAATAATTATAGATATGAAAATACTTCTTTATATCTAGTAACGAGGGTTTGCTTCTTTGCCAATTCTAGAATCTCCATCAAAAGTTGAAGGTTTATTTTTCTTAAATTCTCTATCCAAGTGATCCATCGAATTTATTTTCTTTAGTGTATATACTTTATTTTCAGTGATATGCGTATCATTAGAAGAATTGTTCTCTTTTTTATTTTCTTTGCTTGAGTCTCTTGTAGAATTTTTACTAACTTCCTCATCCATATCGTTAATCTTTGGACTCTTTTTCCGTTGTCATGCTTCAAAAAAAAAATTCATTTATTTCTTATTGTTCTTCCTGTGCTTTATTCAATTTCTCATTATTTTCCTTGAAAGTTTGTAACTCTACAATAAGATTTCTCATTGTTTCGAAAACTTGTGTTGTTGAACTACTTTCAATGGGATGCTCTGGATCTCTAGGAATCTATTAATTATTATTTCCTTCTTGTTTCTCCTCTTTTCCATTTTGTGTGGACATGATTACAATTCTTGAATACCAGTCTTCTTGTAACAATGAATGATTTTACTTGTTAGTTTTTTTTCAAACAAATTATACTTCATTATGATGCCCATCAAGATCTGCCCATCAAGATCCAAATATTATCACCTAAATATTTTATACCATATATAACATACCTACAATACCAACATAAACAAAATTTCCTTTACCATTATCAATGTGCACAATTAGATTTTATGTTTATTCAAGAGTGTGAATTCCTTTCTTACAAGCTAAGGCCTCTTGCCATCAACCTAAATTTGCATACAACTACTCAAGAATATATATATATGTGTGGGGTTCTATTTAACCTCCACCTTGAGTCATAACTATGTAAGGCATTCAAAAGTATTTACGATTATAATATATCAATATATTTATATTGAGCACATTCTTAATATCCTAACGGACTAAGTTAATCAAACATTAAAACTAAAGATACACAAGCAATATACCACTTAAGATGTGTCCAAGTAAACTTCTAAGCTTCAAAATTTACCTCGCTGCAATAGTTCATTTGATTGACTATATAGTAATACGTGGGTTTAGAGAATTAATCAAGGAGGTTCATCACACATGCTGGTTCTATCCAATGGGACTTAACTCAAAGGATGGTTTAAGAGATGCACTCCATTAAATTAATGGTTGTACGCATAGCCTGCTACCAAACAGATTTATTCAACCACAAGAGTCCACGTTTTTGCTTTCACATCGCTTGCTATCCTTGAGGCGATACGAATCTTGTAACATAACCCATCAAGGGAAATGTTAACTATATATTCTTTTAAAAGAGAAGGATTGGGATAAATTCTTGATATTGTGGACTACCGAGTGGTCTTTATACCCCTATAAAATCTATTTTCCACGTACAAATTCTTTTTTTATACTCAAGAAGATAGTAATGATACTGCCCATGGACTTATACATATATGTATGAATATTCAATGATCATTTCATTACATGTCTTTAATCCTATATTTTGTGATGTTATAATATAGCTCCATAATGAACAAGGCACTGTTGTAAAGCAACTTAGTCCTTGCATATGGACAGTTGCAATGAGCTTTCAGCAGTATTGTTTGATTTGAGTATAGCTATGTCCTTATGATATCGTGGCCATTTATTAAGTAACTGAACAAGGAATTCAGCGTTTGTATGTGTACAAAATTTACTGGAACTTTATTCTCATCAGGTTCGGGCAGTATCCAGAACCTTCAGTATTCCTCTGTCAAAGGCTTGCCACCTCCTCATAGACGACATGCTTTAAGCGATTGGAAGCTCCCAGTAAAAAGACACTGGGTCAAATGCACTTGGTGCTGGTGCTGGTGGTTAAGATGCTATTACTCGGCTGGACCCGGATATCATTAGCTCAGCCCAACTAGGAATACTGGAAGCGCAATAGCCAGGCGCCCGAGAAACAAGGAAATTATTAAATCGTAGAAAAAAAACCGGCCAAGCAAATTAATTATTTGGTTCCAAAACAATAGAAATATTGAAGAATGAAGCAACAACACCTCCTCCGAAGGTCATACAGAACTTTTGTCTTTGCCATAGAAACCACTGAATCTGAGTGTCGAGTGAAAATGGAGTCATAAGCGGTCCTATATTCTTGGATTTGAAGAAAGCAGGTTTCAAGGCTGTGGCCACTGCGAAGTTAACAACGCAGGTGAATTTTGAAGTGTTTCTTATCCTCAGATACGGATCTAAGAATGGCAGACCGGAAGCTTGTGCTGCCCAACAAAATTTACAGGATGAAAATGAAAAAAACCAAGTCCGTGAGCAGTCATGAATATTTCTATCAGGCTCTCTCACTCTCTCTATACAGAAACAATTAACAAGTACTTTTTATTTTCAAAAGGTTTCAGCTTCATACCGGTATAATCAACGATCAGTCGTCCGTCCGAGAAGCGGCCTGTTGCTTTGCCAAAATATGTTTTGCCATAAGGCAGATTACAAACACGATCACCAGCAGCTGCCGCTAACAAATTCCCTGTATCGGCCAGAGAATCTCCTCACTTTACCTTTCCCATTCCCAGCCGCACCATAACTTGTCCATGAATGCTGCAGAAACAATATTATTACTGGGAATATGACAATATTAAGGTTTGTAAACTTCATTTTGGATTTTCTCTCTCTATATATTTTGTATTATAATAAAAAAACACACGACTATACCTAGAAAAATCAAATCACTATCAGTGTTTCACCAAGGATCAGCATTAAACGATGCAAATGCGTCTATTGACTCCATTATATATAACAATACACCCTCTAGATTATCAAACAATTCACAGTTGCAGTGAATCATCTTTCCTTCCATCAAATTTTTAAGTCGCTAGTCAACTATTGAAGAGAAGTAGTGATAAAATTGAAGAGCTTTTATTCATAGACTGGCCATCTACGTAATTAAATGTACTAAAACTATCACATTGTAGACGATGATAATACTAGCACAGCTGCTAACTTGTGACAACTCGTGATTGGTGAAAGCAGAAAGGCGGCTGGCTGTTAATAGCAATAAGTTAGTGATTGGTGAAAGCAGAAAGGCGGCTGGCTGTTAATAGCAATAAGTTAGTGAACACAGTAATTTTTAAACACAATTAGGTAAATGTAAAAAAGTAAACATATAAACCGATGTCTTTATAACAGCTTGGAAGTTAATGGATGAATTCAGAGCCATTTATTTATTGTTACGACTAAGAATATTCTAAGCATATTTAATCTCTTCCATAGAAAACCTATTAAAAACTAAAAACCTATTAAATGTGCTCATTGTCAATAGGTATAAGCCTTTCCACATAATTATATTACTATAATCCCATATTTACACGTAGACGTGGACAAATATGTAGCACATGTCTCGAAGCTTGAATCTCTTGAATTAAGAAATGTGAACTGATAAAGAAACGTGTAGCATATCAATGGCATGCAAACCCTGTTTCGGATAGCGAACATTGGATTTGGATATGTTTCTGATGAGTGCCACAATTGAGTGAAGAAGTTTTAGAGAAGCGAGATCAGTTCCATTGGTCTAACCTGACGACCTCCGCTGCAGTTGGAGCCACGTGAAGATCATGTCGAACTTCACAAACCCAGCGGCGTGGGAATGAACAACCAGAGGTGATTTTGTTGACAGAGATCTGAGAAGAAATGGGGATATGAAAATTGAAGAGAAGAAGGAAATGAAGGGCCATCAATTATTTACTTGTTTATAATGAACTCCAATGTTATTAGCCAAGGTATCAACGTTCCTTTGTTTTCATCACTGTACAGAGTCATGCCCATTATAGGGTGCATAATGCTTGGAGTGGGAATCTCTTTGCAAATACGGTTGTTCCTCCATACCTGGCAGCGCATAAAACCCTTGAGATGGCGTCTTTATCTGGGTTTGGTTGTAGCGCCTGCACTTTTGATGACCATCGGATGCCCTTTCCTTTCTGAGACCCAATAGTCCGATAAAGTGCAGTCATGTAGACAAAGGTCGAGTTGTTCTGGAGAAGGGGCACCATGACTGTTGAAGCAGAGTCTGAAGGCTCGATCCCATCGAGGGGCTGCAGAATCTCTTTGAAACAATTTTTTATTTTATTTTATGATTTCCTAAGAAATCTCGTTTCTGAAGGCGTCAACCATGGAGGTCGCGTATCTTGCTTGATAGAGGATGTGCGTCATCATTACAGAGCGGACGGGTGCAGAGTCTACGAGCACGATCCATAATTATCGTGCATACCAATATAATCATGCATTTACTACTGATTGCATAACAATATAATCGTGCATTTACAATAGATTGTCCTTTATCCATTTCCAAACTTCTTTTGCGGATTAACTATTGCATATCATAATACAGGTGAAGTTGTAGATTATAATCCAGGTGAAGAGATCACCAGCCACCTTCATGCGTATAGATGTTCCGGTGCAAGGGCCTTGCAGAATTTGGGCCGGACAAAATTGGAGTTGTTCCCCTGCAAGGGCCATGTAGAATTTGGGCTGGACAGAATTGGAGTTGGTATAGATGATCTACGGAGAGAAGTAGAAAGTAGAAAGGAGAGCAATGGAATAAAGGGCAGGAAATGGCACAAATAGAAAATGTTGATCATGGCAAAAGCAGAAAAAATTGGAGCTTGTATAGATGATCTCAAATTGGAGCTTGTATAGATGATCTACGGAGAGAAGTAGAAGGGAGAGCAATGGAATAACGAGCAGGAAATGTTGGTCATTGCAAAAGCAGAGAAGGTTGTGGCAAGAGTAGAGGAAAGGGCACCTATAGCAAAGCGGGTCGTGGCAAAATCAGCAGAGGGTTGTGGCAAGAGCAGCAACAGACATGCAAAAAACTAAAGAAGCCAATGCCACGTTGAAGGATAAGTTGTCGAAAGATAATTATCAGTTTTACATGGATTTAATATATGTTTAAAATATTAAACATTTAATGTTGGAGATTAATGTTAGTGCACAAGCTCGACATTAATCCACCTCCAAACAAAACAATACAAATGTTTCTAAGTTTGAAACAAAAAAATATCCCTTTATGTTTCTAAGTTTGAAACAAAAAAATATCCCCTTGTCTCGAAACGAGGCCAAATAAGACGTTGAAGTTTAAACTTAGGATAAAAATTAAATAATTTGTCAAAAATGTTACATGTTTTCAAAAATTTTAGGTTAAAACAGGTTGAACTACTTTGAACTATGTGCCAAACTAATGGAAAATCGGTGAACCAATTACTATAATCCCTAGCCTAAAGGAAGGGACTAATAAGACCTATATGAATTATACTTGAAAGTTAGTATTAAAAAACACTTATGAGGATTTATTTAGCATCCACAATTTTTTTAATCATATAATATTGACAACTAACACATTAAACAATGATGTAATTTACTTGTACACTAAAGAACGAAGTATGTATATCTGAACTATATCATTCAAATACAAATGGAACAACCACCTTCCACCCAACTATAGATGTAGAAAAACCACGTTACTTGTCTTGATCACCCCCAATCTTGACTATGACTCCATAAGGGCTAATGGAGCTCCATTCCTTAGCCAATGTACCTATATATAGTTTAGGAGCTATTTTCCTAACACATGTGTGCTCACACAACAAATAAACCTTCTTTCGTCATCATACTAAGAAACTTCCTGCCTCCCACATATGTTGTATTTATCCTCTTTGTTCCTAGGATGTTTCCTTGGAAATTTGCAGCTTTAGAAATCCTTGATTTTTAGGGGCTACCAGTGATAGAAATCCACTTCTAATACTTGTCTAGTCAGTCTCTGAGTTAGCTCCATCATGCTCCCCACTCATGGAGTCATATTCATCTCTTTTTAACCTGGTTGTTCCATTTGTCTCCTGCATTTATTATTAAAAAGATATTATCTCTTACATTCGTCCATCCTAAAAGGACAGTTGAAAAGTTAAAACCTTGCATAATAATTCAAATAATAATAATCAAATGTCTTGATAAAGTCAAATATAATTTTCCATAATTGGAAATTATTAAATTAAAATGCTTAATACTTAAGGATATTACAAATCTCCATTCCACTAAACCCGATACAATTTTTATGGCCTTGAGGTTCCTTGTATATCTTGTCTGAAGTGGGAGTCTTTCTTTCGATTATCTATCTCCTTTATTAGTTAATTCTAATTGTTCCTCTGTATACAACATAATCATTCTAGTACATTCACTACACTTACCCTACCAAACGCCGCTACAATCACTCAGTAATTTAGTGGTAGTTTTAGTCTTGCCGCAAAGAATTCATGGTTCACCAAGATGATTTACCAGTCCATGAATTTTTCCAGGTAAGTTGTTTTATTAAAGTTTTGATTTCGATTCGTAAGTTTTATGAAATTCCAACTTTGAAAATATCAATCATCTTTTACATTATGAATACAAAGCCTCTTTATTTTATTTAAACGTTTGTGAATATTGTCTTATTAGTCCCTGCCATAGGCATAGAGGGACTATATAGATCGATAAATCGTTGACCTCGTATTAGATTGTGCATTGACTAGAAATATTTTCATATTATCTATTGTTGGAACAAGGGAAGTGAAAACATCGATTTTTATATAATAGAAAGTACCATGTTTGTCAAGATCTTATTGGACAATGGATTGGAGGTCTTATTGCCAGCTTTGCTATTCCCAATATTATATATCTTGGCATATCCAAAGTATTTGATCATATATAGCCTTTTTGAATCATATATTTTATTATGCATTGGTCGAAGGTGAATTAATGATAGCATTGGTTCGAATGTTTCCTTTAGCATTTTCTGTTAGGTAGAATACATTCTCTACCATATTACTATGTGTGATTTTTTATTTATTGTTGCTTGCTTCGAGAGAACAGGTTTTCCATGTTGCATTTTTTCTTAAATGGTTGCACAGGGCTACGCCCTTCGACGGTCCTGAGAGTCTTAAGTGTTTACCTAACATATCTGGCAGTCTTAAATGTTTATTGTACAGATGCTTTGCAATATAGTTTCGTTCATTGTCGACATCACTATTTCAATGGTCGATGCTTGTTCGTTGCTTCATTCCATGATTCTTGTTCTTGTTTGATTCAACTTTGCAAAGTTGAGGTCCTGCAATTGCAGTTCAACCTCTTTGTGGTTTTTCACCATTTGTTGTTCTTCAACTTTGCAAGTTGTTGGACCTATTGTTGCGGTTTCCAATTTTTGGGGTTGAGCTCTTGTCATCCCTCGTTGATGGGTAAGTTTCCCTGTTGTTGCTATTTGTCAATGGTGGGAGTCCCTGCCTCCAAATTCTGTTGCAGACCATCTTTGTCTATGCTCCTAATTTATGTTCCTGGAAACCATGCGTCTTCATATGCCGGCTGCCATGTCCATAGATTTTCCGAAAATTGCAATGCAGAGGGGTTTACGAAAAGTAGCTCGGAGCTATCAAAAGAGGGAACCATTCAGCGAGGTGTAGATGCAGGGAATTATTTTATTCTGTAGGTCAGAAAACTACGCCCACCTATTCTCTTTCTGCCGAGTAAATTTATGGTGTTATTTGTTTGCGTTGTTTCTTCTGTTTGGTTCAGTTTCTAGTTGGGTTTGTTTTATTCTCATTTTCTATGGGGAGTATGGGTCATTGAAGTTGAGAATAATAAGGTTGAAAGATACATATGGGGATTGGTACCCAGTTCCGCACTTGTAGTTTTCCTATTTTTTTTCCTCTTTTTTTTGCTACCTTTTATTTTTTCCCCCTCCTTTTCTTTGTTTTCATACAAACTCAAAGGATCTAGCAAACAAATTCAAAATCACAGTTCAAGGTATGAAAGAAGTAATAGATGTTGAGTCGTATGAAATAGATGCACAATCCATTATACATGACAACATTGACGTGGTTTTGCATAGCAATGGCCTTTTTAGATTGGATGCATTCTCGTATACTGTTGGGGATTGCCTTTTCGATACATTCTAGGTTCTACTGCATTTTCGGTATTTGTCGCCTGAGTTGCGCAATGGATTGATAGATTATTTCTTGAACTATTTTAAAAATGGCGATGTTGAGGCTTTTGAGTCCTATGAATATGAACTGGAATCTGGTTTTCTTCGACAGTTGCATGGAATACATGATGTCGCTACGTATTTTTCAAAGATGCATTTGTTTGCATCTCTAGTTATGCCTGCAAATGAGAGGGGACTTTGGGGAGATACACTTTGTATACGGTGGTTTTCTAACTGGCTCAATATATTAGTTGTAATATGGTCATTGACAAGAAAAACAAGATATCTACTATTCAAAAAAATTGCATCTAACAATCCATATTGCATCTTGTTCCATGATGGCAATGCTGTCAGTGGTCATTATGCACCACTACTGTACAGAAAAATGTCCATATGCAATGTTGAAGGGCCTCATATTTACTTGTCTGTCAATTGAAAAGACCTTGAATCGCAATGGAAATGGATTTTTCATCACATAGATTTCCATGGTTTACAACTGGCAACAAATGTTGTGTCTAGCTATGGAGATAGTCTATTCAATGCAATTTGTTTTTTGGTCGCAACAGAGTTCGATGTGCAATCACTACATATTTACATTGTATATTCCTTTTGCAATGCAATTATAGGCGACAAACAACAGGATTTTAGGTGCTTTCATCAACACCTTTGCCCATATCTCCTAGAAAATATGACGATAGTTGGAAGTTGGCAGAAATACCTTGTGAAAATGACGCTTCCATATGAAAAAGGGAATGTGGAGGGTTGTAGGTTATGTTTCCAAATGTTTTCTATGATATTCAGAGTAAATATCCAGGTTTGGTCGGCCTTGCCAGATGGCACTGTCGATTCCGAGTTTACTGATTCAAATTACGATCGAACAATTGACATCCTCTCATTGAAAATAGATACAACACATATCCATTATGAAACTTTGGTTGGACATATTGGTGGTTCAAGGTTGAATGTCCATGCCACCCAAACAACATCAAATCTACATACGCGTTGAATTCTTTTTAGTTAGAATGAGACTCCTCCCAGTTGCGATATGGCCATACAGGGCTTGAACAAAGAAATCATGCGTGAAATTCATCACAATTGTGATGAGGCCATACAGGGCTTAAACAAAAAACGTAGAGTAAGTTATCACAACTTGAAAATTTTTATGAGTCAAATTCATCCCAGTTGTGATAAGGCCATAGAGGCCTTAAACAAAAAAATGTAGACTACTTTATGAGAACCTGAGTCAGAGTGAAATTCATCCCAGTTGCCATCATCTCATCGTGCCCTTGGGAAAGAAACATAGAGTAAGTTACCACAACTTGATAAAGGTCATGTGCGAGAGAAAAAAATACATTGGTGCGCTTCCTTTTAGAGAGAAACTCACATATCACAATCTAAAGAAATTTGTTCGTGCAAAACATAACAGAAACAATTACAATCGCATATCCTAGAATGGTCATGCAACTGTGGCATTTTGTGGTATAGAAGCAACACCATGTAGTACTACCAATGAAAACTAGGAAACAGATTCTACCCATACTTCCATGTGAAAGAAAAATCCAAGACACACGTACATGAAACAAATTAAAGACACTCCTTCCATTGCATGTGCAATTTGTGAACAATTGAATTTTTCAAAAAACACTAAGTCTTTCACGTTTGATTTGCAAGAAGAATACCTCCGCTTGACAGCGCACGAGAAACCATTTTCCGGTGGAAAAGTTTGTTTTCCATGCAAACGGTCGCTTGAAAATGGAAAACTGCCATAGTTTGCAACCCTTGACCAAATAAGATGTAATAAACCACTACCAGATGTAAGTGCACTTATGGAACTTGAGGAGAGACTTGTGTCTCTGGGAATTGCATTTGCTCAAATTAGACCTTGGGGCTATAAATGACCCTACATGGGCTTAACATGATCAATTATTAATGTGTCTGTTCAGCTAGATTTTGTGCAAAAAGCGTTGCCACAATTCATTAACAATACAATGAAAATTGTTGTAGCACTGAAAAGAAGCTTGCGATACAAAAATGCCTATCAGACAGGAAAAGTGTGTGTGCATGCTGTTTTGAAAGAATTAAAGGAATTATGTTCTAGGGCCTTGTACAAAGCATAGAACATTTGTATAAATGGAAAATGGAACAGTGTTCTTGCAGAAGAGGATGGAAACTCTGCAGACACTCTCGAAAATCCTAGTGAATTTGATACAAGTGATGAATCAGAGAATGAAACACCTGTTGAAACATTGGTGCATGGATTCACTGATTCATAGTGCATTCGTGACTTGCAAGACAAAATTGTAAAAATTGCACCTGCCGAGGGGCAGTGTCCACTTGGAATATTCAAGGACAAATTCACTGAGGAAATGAAATTTCCAACACTCTTCTATGGAGATCCACGTGCCACTGATATTACATAATGATTCAGTTATCATAAAATAGTCCAATGGGAGCTGCTACATTCAAGCGATTACTTCTCCTGTCACATAAAAAATTTGTTTTTCAAAACAATGCGCATAATAATAGAGTAAGTTTTGTCCTGCATGTGGGTCCAAATAAGAAAAGGCTAGTTACAAGGAAGAAATTTGTTGGCCAAGGATGTGAAATACAATGTAAACCTAGAAAAAATTATGAAATCTAATATTGGATACATAGATTTCAAAAACATTCGCACCTCTCTTGACTATTTGCAACAAAAAATAAATAAATTTTTGCAATGATCTGGAAATTAGGCCCGCCAACATTTTTCATCACATTTACAAGTGCAGAGCATTGCTAGGATCCATTGGTGGTTGTCGTATCTGACCTACATAGGAATATGAAACGTAAAAAAGAAACGAATACATTGGAAAATAATGACATTGACTACCTCATAAGAAAAGACCCAGTGACATGTACTCGCTACTATAGACATAGAATAAATGCTTTGAGACAATTGATATGCCATGATGAAACATTTTTCGAAAAAATATAGGACTACTTTTTTGTGACTGAATTCTAGAATAGGGGAAATGAACATGACCATGCACTGTTGTGGATAGAGGGTGCACCAGTCTATGGAGCTAATAACAATTTAGAGATCAAACAATTTGTGGATAAATACTTAACATGCAAAACAGATCATTTGGATCCAGAACTTGCCAAAGTCCATAGACATTACCATACAAGAAGTTGTAGAAAACAAAAAAAATTGCATTGCAGATGCAACTTTCTCGTGCCGCCAATGAGAGATACAAGAATCATAGAGCCACTTAGTTTAGAGGACAATGTTATCGTTGAGAAATCTAAATCCTTGTTCGCATTTCTAGAACAAGGATAATTTAACGAGATGATGATATTTGATGCCTTCTTGATAGAGGTAAATATATTAGAAGATGAGAACATCCAATCCATACAATGTACACCTAGGAAACCAACAAATTTCCTTAAACGAAAACTTTCCCATATTTGGAATAATAGTTTCTCCAAGGACATGCCAGTTATGTGGAAATCAGATACAGATGCGCAGTACTTGCTCAATGCATATGCTGCAACATCATACTATACCTCGTATATGACAAAGGTTGACAAATCTATGACAAGTGCATTCAGAAGAATACACAAAGAACATGAAAGAATTCATATTGATACCATAAAAATGATACTCACACTTGGCAATACATTGCTTAATATTCAAAAAATTTATGCTCAACAAGCAGTTCACATTGCCCTTTCCCTACCCCTCACTTGTAGTTCAAGAAAATGTGTCTTCATAAAAACATCTCCACTTGAAAAACACACATTTGTGCTTAAACCACCGGTTTTGCTACAACAAGAGCTTGACAATTCAGAAGATGTTCTATGTCTCTCTATTGTTGATTATTACCTGCAGTGTCCATCTCCTATTAGGCATATCTGCTTAGCAGAATTCGTATCGCATTACAAAAAAAATGGTGCACCCATATCAAAAAGAAAAAAACCCTTTGTGATACGGTTTGTTAAATAGAATAAACATTGTGACTATGAAAACTATTGTAGAGAAAAATTGTTGTTATACGTTCTGTTTGATGAAAACGAAGAGACATAAAAACATAACTTCTCTACATGGGAGGCTGCATATGTTGCGTCTGAGACTATACTGCACATTAATGAAGCTATATTTACCTACAATGTTAATCCAATATGGGGTGATCTAGATGTTGCACTTAATGACCTAGAAAACCCTGGCGATCATGATGAGACATTCACAAACTGAAAAACAATCAGAAATCCGTCCGAGTGCTATGACTTACAAGCGGATTTGCCTCGTCCTCTAGAAGGTGGAAGTGAAAAACGTATCAATGTTGGTTTTCAAGTCACAAAACATCCTTTCCTAATTGAAAATAATGAATACCACAGAATAAGATGTCTGTTGAATCACGAACAACAAACAATTCTAAAGGACGTTACTCTTAAAAAATGCTTGAACATGGACAGTCCTGTGCACTTGTTCCTTATAGGGGGAGTAGGAATAGGCAAGACATTCACAGTGAAAGCAATGTTCCAAATGCTTATAAAAATATACGATTCAAACAATTCCTCTGATCCTATGAAGCCAAAGGGCGTAATAGTTACATACACAAGAAAAGCTGCATATAATGCTGGTGGAACAACAGTCCACTCTGCATTTTTAATGCCTTTTGACAAGTCACAGTTTCTTCCACTTAGCAAGGAAATGTTGGATACATTATCTAAGATTTATGAGGAACTCCAACTTGTATTTATAGATGAAACATATTTGATTGGGAGTCGGTTCTTGTATTCCATTGACAATCGACTAAGAAACATAAAACATGTGCACACAAAATACTTTGGAAACATTGACATGATATTCTTTGGGGATCTTTACCAGACACAACCCATCCAAGATTCTTTGATATTTGAAAAACCTACCGTTAACATGGAAATAGTCACCCATGACTTCTGGAGAGACAATATTAAATGCTTTGAGTTGCATACTACAATGCACCAAACATATGAAACATTCATTGCAATTCTGAATTGAATGGGCACAAACAACCAAACCTATGATGACTTAACCTATATCAATTCGAGGTGCTTACGGCCTACACCAACAGACCCAACGTTACCTTACCTGTTCTACATAAATAAGGATGTTACAATGCATAACAACCACATGTTATCGCTCATGCCTGGCAATGATATCATCATCAATTCAATTGACCTGGAAGAAGACAACCATGGAAATGTGCTACGTCATGAACATTTAGTCACTTTACCTTTGCAACTTGTCGTCAAATTAGAAATGTTGGTTGAAATATATGCCTGTAACTATGATTCACAGGATGGCTTGGTGAATGGTGCATATGGAATACTCAAAGGCTATACGAAGATAGAAAAACTCTATGTCCTTTGGATTAAGTTCCATGAACCACATATAGGCAAGCTACAAGCAACAAGTTGTCTTATCTATATAATTCAAAAACTGGAAGTGATTGAAAACCTATTTTGTGAATATCAAAGCCAATATCGACATAAACAAAGACAGGTCGACTAAAGATTCAAAAATAGTTTCCGATTAAAATTGCATGTGCATGTATAGTCCACAAATCACAAAGACTAACACTTGATAATGTTGCATTTCAGCTTGCTAGAATTCAGATACATGGACTTGTATACACAACATTGTCTCGTGTCAGAAGCATAGACTCCTTGTATTTACTAAGTCCTCTCACAAAATATAACTTCAAAGTGAAACATAAAGTTGATATTGAAATGGAATGACTTAGGACCATCGCAAAATGACAACTGCACTATGATTACCAATCCATACAAACAAATTCATCTGTATCAATTCTCTCGCTTAACACATGCAGCTTAAATGCACAAATGGATGATATACTGAACGACTATGATATAATGCAATTTGATATTCTGTGCTTGTAGGAAACAAACATGGCATTATGCATGCAAAACAAACAATTCTCAAATCACAATTGCATATCAAGTTATATTACACATGGGGTGATGATACTGGTGAAAAAACATGTACCAATTTTGGACCATATACATATCGAAGAAAATAATGTTGAAGTGGTGCTTGCAATTTTTTTTTCCATGAAACAGAAGTTGCAATATTGAACCTATATGTTGCTCCCCATACAACATTCTCCAACATAGTAGATGTTATTTCCAATGCATTGGGCCATTTCCATCTAAACGGACCCATTGTACTTGTAGGAGACTTCAATATTGATATGCTACAAAATAGTGGCAGAACAAAAGAATTGGAAAACTACATGTGCAAATACAGTCTCTGCTTTCTTTTGAACAACACAAGCCATTTGCAAAACACACTTATTGACCATGTTTGGTCGAATGTGCCCATTCCTCAAAAAAGTATGTTTATATTAGACACATATTGGTCTGATCATGATACAATTGGTATTGAACTTGAGTTATGAGATATACATCAAACATATTGCAAAGTCATATTTCTATGTTTCAAAGCATATCTGTATAGCTTGTTGCAAAAAAAATAAAAATAAATAAATTATCCAACTTCATGGTTTTCTCTGCTTTCTACACATACTATTCTGGTGAGCATACAGTCAGTGTTGTACTTGAATTATAAAATATACATTATGAAAAAAAAAAAAAGTACATCCTCCTAAAAACTATTTGTTACTCTATTCATCTTATTCTATTTTTTTTAGTATATGTACATAGTACTTGCCTTTTTCTTTACATCTAAACTTATGTTCATATCCCTTTTGTTTTGTACTTTTGTTGATAGAAACAAACAGAAAAACTAGATGCCGCAAAGAACTCCTACCCAGAGATGTAGATGAATCCATGCAAACATGCATTTTTTTTCTACCCGTGTTCCATACTAAATAGTTTTTCGTTTACTTTGTCTGTATTTGTCAAACTTGTTTGCAACTATGTTTTATTTTTATTTTTATTTTGTGCCTAGGTCCCACCAGCCTGCAGGTCTTCCATATAACAGAAATGAAATGTTGAGCCAGCCAGCCCGCAAGTCCACTTGTCAATTTTTATATCGCCCAACTATGGGTGCTATTTGCAGGACATAGAACATTAGAGGCCCAATGTACAACCCACAATTTCGCGATCCAAATAAGTGGCTAAGTACGAAATAAGGGATCTCTGGATATTTGGTATGTATTGCTCGTTTATGGGAGCCCACCAGCCCTAGAGTCTGTGTGTCAATTTGTATATTACGGAAATCACTAGAAGTAGAATGTTGAGCTGGCCAACCCACAAATCCACTTGTCAATTTGTATATCTCATATTTCTGGAAGCTATTTGTAAGGAACCGAACAATAGACGCTCGTTTTTTACCCCGCCAACCCGAGAACCCGCGATCTAGAAACTGTACATGATCTATAAAATCTCATCCACCCCACAAGTCTGCTTGTCAATTTGTATATCGCGGAAGTGTGTGTGCTATTTGTAGGACATGAAACAATAGAGGCCTATTTTTTGAGCCTGCCAGCCCGAGAACCTGCGATCCAAAAAGTGGCTAAGTATGGAATGCAATATCCATACATGCTCTATAAAATCTCATGTCCATACTTTATAAAGGTACACATTTATTTTTTCCTGGTTTCTACACATACTGATCTGGTAACCATAGAGTTGGTGTTGCACATGAATTATGAAATATGCATTGGGAGTCAGATTGAGCCCTTTGGTTTCCTTAGCCAATTTTATGCCCGCGGGTCCCCCACTATGCATTATCAAACTCTCGTTACCAGTGTTCCTAGAAAGTGTACATCCTCTATAAAATATCATCCACCCACAAGTCCGCTTGTCAATTTGTATATTGCGGAAGTCCGTGTGCTATTTGTAGGACACATAACAATAGAGGCCTATTTTTTGAGCTCACCAACCTGAGAACCTGCGATCTAGAAAGTGGCCAAGTATGGAATGCAATATCTGTACATGCTCTGTAAAATCTCATATCCATACTTTATAAAGGTACATATATAGTTTTGCCTAGTTTCTACACATATTTATTTGGTCAACACACAATTGGTGTTGCACATGAATTATGAAATATGCACTGTGAATCAAACTGATCCCTTTGGTTTCCTTATCCAATTTTATGCCCACGGGTCCCACGCTACGTCTTATGAAACTCTCGTTCCCCGTGTTCCGAATTTACATCTTGCATCGAAAACATGGTAATCCATGTCTATGCTTGCGGGTTCCCAGACGATGGAGTGGCAGATTTCATGTCCATCTACTCTTGCACCTGAGACTTCGGTGATATGCAATTGGGCCTAGACTGGAAGCTTGCGACTCATTTGCTATTTTTCTTTAATTAAATTGTACAATATCAATATTCATTATTAATAATTTAGTACTTGAAAATAATGCTTTTAGATAATGTTAGCTATATAACATATATGTTCTATGCTATACATGTAGACAATCTCAATCTTGAACCTGCGAGTCCTGGAGTCCATTTGTCAACTTGTATATCACATAACTCCCAGTGTTGCGTGGAGCACACAAGAAAATAGAAGTGCAATGTTGAGTGATCCAGCCCGAAGTTCGCCGATAAATTTGTATATCGTGAAATTCTAGGTGCTATTTGTAGGACACAGAACAATAGAGGCCCAATTTTCATCCCACCACCCCGAGAACCCGCGATCCAAAAAGTGGTTAAGTATGGAATGAGGGATCCGTACATGCTGTATGAAATCTTATATCCATACTTATAAAAGTACATAAAGGTACTTTATAAATCTTATATCCTGTGCCAAAAACTTCGGTGATCCACAATTGGACCCGGACTTGAACTTGTGACTCATTTGATATTTTTTTTTAATTAAATTATACAATATCAATATTTAATATTGATTTTTTAGTACATGAAAATAATGTTTTTAGATAATGTTAGATATATAACATATATGTTATATGTTATACATCCCGCCAGTCCTACAGTCCATTTGTTTTTTAGCACGCTTGTCCAATAATCCGCGATCCAAAAAGTTCCTTAAGTATGTAAATCTGCTTGTCAATTTGTATATCGTGGAACTCCGATCCCTAAAAAATTGGCATCCTGGGCCTGCCAACCCTGCATTTCATCTGTCAGTTTGTATATCGCGGAACTCCGAGTACTCTTTGGAGGACATGGAACAACAAAAGTGCAATGTTCAACCCGCAATTCCACTTCTCAATTTCTATATCGCGCAAGTCTGGGTACTATTTGTAAGACACAGAGCAATAGAGGCCCACTTTTGAGCTCACCAGCCCGAGAACCCACTATCTAAAGACTGTGCATGCTTCCCTTTGCTATGCTCCTTGAGAGCCTACACAAATTCACACTTTCCATACTTAGCCACTTTCCCGCAATTCCCCAAATATACAAATCCTCCGCTGAACTACACCATCATGCCCTCTTACGTTTTATGCGTTTTGTAGTCAACAATTCCGGCTCATGCAGTTTCACCATTAGACACTCACCAGTTTCACCATGCAGTTTCAGACTTGGCCATTCCTTCTTTTCTTTCTCTTCCCCATCCTCGCCACCTTTGCACGTGTCTATAGTAAGAAATAATGTTTATATATATATATGTTTTGTTTCTAAATATTTAATGCTAACAGGTCATCGTGCAAGAACTATCTAAGTTGTCATTGATGCGCAAGGCTCAAGAAGTTCTTCCATTAATGCAATATTTGCGAAGGCTTTTCTTATCCATTCTCAGTCTTAATTTCAAATACCATGGAATGTCATTCACACGCCGCCAGCTTGGTTCCTTCACGAAACATCCAATCCTTAAACGTTCTTCGCCGTAACTGCCACCTTCGCACTTCTAAGTATGCAATAATTAATCTTTACTTATAATAGGTCACCATACAACACGCATAGATATTGTCATTAATGAGGAGATTTTCCATTCGCATGCATTGAACCAATGTTTCTGGGGGGTTATATTGTCCCCTCCATTTCTTCATTTTAGGTAGCGTCTGGAGAAAACCAACATTTTCATAAAATACTGGCAGTAGCTCCACAACAGTTTTATAGAGATACAGTGAACATCTTCCTCATGAGCTTCTTGTGTAGAACAAGGGAAAAATAATTGTAGGGGAGGCAGAGCAGTCTGAAATTTACAGTGAAAACATGGATCTTGACGCTGATCTGGATAGCATATTCTGCAACCTTGATCAACCCAAAGACACAATTAACCATGCCCACTCAATGGACATGGTTGATAATGAAATTTTTGACGAAGATGAATCCTTTGTATTCCAGAGTGTTGTTTTTGAAAGCGAATAAAAAAAAAATCATTGAAAAAAGAGATGTAAAAAATAAGAAAAGAAAAAATCGTTCAGAACTTGGCCTTGCCAATATGCACGCGTCCAATAGTTAATGTTTTCTCCATGAACTTGAGATTTCAGCTCGATGGAGCCTTCTGTAATGGTTATCTTTCGGATTCCTTGGACTTCGACTCAGCCATGATGGCCCTTTACTGGGATGATTTCCTAAAGATTGGTTGTAAGATGGGTATGCTTTATAGAATAAATGTTTTTACCCAGCTTTATAGAATAAATGTTTTTTTGGGAATTCAACAGGACGATGCCGAAAATGTAAGTAGCCAATGCATACTCTAATGGGCCGAAGTATGGGCAGAGGA
The DNA here is from genome assembly GCA_000966675.3 of Picea glauca. NCBI lineage: Eukaryota > Viridiplantae > Streptophyta > Pinopsida > Pinales > Pinaceae > Picea > Picea glauca. The sequence goes on from JZKD02S2408724.1 coordinate 49,024, forward strand.
CTAGTGACCCTATCCCATTTATTAAACGTATTGTACACACTAAATGAGATTCTCACACATGCAAAAAGTATGGGAGGCTGGATGTTTTTTATAGACCAAAGTACCGAGAAATTCCTTCTGCACGGTCTCTGTACAATATTAAAAATAGGTATTTTAGAAAACAGAATCCCTTTTCACCAAAATCCAATATCCAGTGAAAAAAATGAATTTCAAGTTAAGATGCTTGAAATCTCAATACGAAGTCGTTTTTAAAATATATAAAAAATCCATCTATCATTTCAGAATTTAAAATTTAAATTTTTAGCTAATCATAACCAAATTCCATCCAATTATAAAATAGAGTAGAAGAATTTGTTTCCTACATTTCAATCAGTTTTAGTGATCCATAAAATTATAAACTACGGTGAGGACATTAGAGAAAATATTATGGTGTTGGCTAGTTGTTCTACAAAATGTTTTTTTTTTTGGAATTCTCATTTTTGAATGTAGAAATGGATTCAGCATGCTGAAAAATTCATAGGGCACTTGGATTATATAGAAATAAATAACTCAAATATAAGAATCCAACAATTTCAGGCAGGATAGCAAATATCATGGAAAAAAATCATCATTTCATAGAACCTATAGCCTAATTCCACTATGTAGTGTGTGAGAGTTTTACTATGTAGTGTGTGAGAATTTGTTATTATTTAAGTCTTATTGATTTTCTTTTGGGAATTGTTTAATGCAAGTTTCACTATGCAACTTGTGAGAGTTTGCTAGTTTGTTCTTATTTTAAGAGTGTTGATTTTTTTCTTTAAGTTAGTCAAAGAAAAGAGATCCTTATCATGTTCTAGATTAGGGTTGACCACCTCCTAATAGTATCTTTATTTTGTTTTATCCTTGAATTTTTTTATCACACCACAAATTTTCATTAAATTTGGATGTAATAATATTTTTAATATTTTCTATATTCTACATCATAACTTCTTCCTTTATTCCCCAATGATTTATTTAAGACTCGTATCTTTATTCCATCCCATCTTGAGCAACAAGTAATTTTCACTATAGTTTGAAGCAATTTTGGGGAGCCTTTTGTGGTTTATATTATTAATCTTGTTCTTGTACATTAAGTAACTAATCATAATGCCCCCGGGGGGGCATCTCAATTGGCAAGTGCTGTGAAAATGAAGTTCCATGAGGTTTCAAGTTCAACTCCCCCCGAATTACCTATTGTGTCACGTAAGGGGCATCGTGGGCACACCTAGAGGTTATAGTGGTAGCGGTTGGATAACACGGCCACATGTAACGTGAGCACGTGCCCAACTAGTTGTTGATTCCTCCAGACAAAAAAAAAGAAGAAGTAACTAATCATAACCATCTTCTGAAAGGTTAGCTTCTATGAGGAGGATATTGATGCAAGAGCATCGCAAGCAGCCAGCCAAGCGAGCATGAAGGCAGAAGATAGCTGGAAAGTGCAACACACATTTTACATGTTTTGGAAATGTTTTTGAAGCATTAATGTAATGGTTAAAGGGAAGCATACTTGCGTATTGTAAACAGATCATGAGGGATTCGCTCTCATCTATAGGAGGTAGAGGCATTTATGCATAGTTAATGAAAGTAGGTAGATTTAAATTTCAGATTAGACAGTTTTAGGAACAGGAGGGAAAAAGACTATAGACACCCTCATCTTTGTATCATTGTATCATTCAAAATTAGATCAATTAAGCACATTAGCATAGAGAAGAAGAGAGTTGTAGCAGAAGAATTGTAGAGGAGAACCCAAGTGCAAAATCTTGAATTAATATATGAAGCTTTGATTCAGATTCATGGTGTTATGATGTTTTTTGTGTATACATGTTGAATGGTTTGCTTACAGTTTATTACTCTCTTTGACATGCATTTGGTATTATGTTGTGTGTGTATGTATGATTTCATATTGAATGTTTGAAGTCTAAGAGAGAGAGAGAGAATGAGTTTCAATTGTTTCTCTTTCTGAGTAAGAGAATTTTTTGCAAAGAGTGTAGTGAAACATCTGCAAGGTGTGCGTTGACGAAGGTTCAAAGTTCATCTCTGAAAGATCAGGAGGGATACTGTTGTTCTCATTTTAGTAGAAGTGCAAGTGAAGCACATGAGCTATGCAAGGAGTGAGCAGGCATTGGAAGTCTTAGGACTTATCAACAAAAGGAGAGTTGAGGGACTGTTGTTGCAGGAAGTGCACAGAGTCGAGGACATCAAATACCCAGAAGTATTTTATAGATTGCTGCAAGGAGTGTGCACATGAATTCTTTTGTGACTTGAAGTTGTCAGAGGAAAGCTCAGAAGGGTTAACGCCTTTGAAGTGTTCAAAGGGGGGAGTCAAAGTCATTTCGCAAGATTTGAGTTCCAGTATAAGATACTGGTTCACTTCCAAGGAGTTGTCAAGGAAGAAATCGAGCAGTCAAAATTCTCTGTGGAGAATCCTCGAAATAGCGAGGACCATAGGATCTAGGAGAGCTGCGGGGGAAGTTAAGAGATTGGAGGAATTCATCCTTCGAGAGGTAGGATTCAATATGGACCATTGATCATGGCTGTTAGACTTTCAAGATCATTTCAGCATTTCGGGAGTTGTAAGTCCGAAGTGTGGACGAAACCCTTGGTCACTCGAACTCCCGAAGAGCGAAGTGGATTATTGCGTGTGGAGGTGAAGAGAAGAAATTTCGGTGTTTTGAAATTTCGAAGTTCGACATTTCGGAGGTCCCGAGGACAATTGATCAGGACAAAGTGGAGTGAAAGACCCAAAGTCACAAGTCGCGACAAAACTTGATGTGAATTTCAGGATTTCGAAAAATCGGGGTTTGGAATACCGGAAGTCTTGACGACAAGGAGTCAAGGGGCCTTTGTATTGAAAAACTTGGAAAATCTTTGAAGTGGCATTTTGGCACTTCGGGGATCAGATTTTCGGCTTTCACGTTGACAAGGTTTCGAGACACTTCACATCAGGAATCCCGAAGTTGCGAAACGCAAAATACTTGTGAAGGCATTTTGACATTTCGGTGTTTCGGAATTTGGGAATTCGGGATTTGTGGTGACAAGTGTTTTGGGATCGAGAGTCTCAGACTCCTGGTACCTAAAAACCTGAAATCACGTGGACCATCGGATCAGGAGGGTGACGATCGTCCATTGATTCTTTATCGCCACCATTTCGGAGTTCGGAACTTCGAAAGGACAGAGGAAATAGTGAAAGGAGGATTGCTCAAGTTCCGAAAGTTGGGAAAGTTGACAGGTGGTAGGAATCCATGTCAGAGACCGAGGACAGTTGAAAGGACAGGTGGCGAGTTTTCATCAACAGTCGGAGTCAGAATCTGTTGACTGTTCCGGGGTTCAAGGTTTGGAGAGTCAGGAAACCTCACAACAGGATTCGCGAAATCGCGAAGTCCAAAAACCCAAAAAGGTGAAAAACCCGGTGAGGAGCCAAAGCTTGATGAACATGTCGGGATTCAGAAATTCAACACTTTAGGAGACAAGAGGTCGGGGTTCCTTACTTTGGAATTCCTAAAGTTGTGAAACCCGATACAAGAGCAGAGGAGGATGCAGTCAGATATTTTTGCATTCCAGCATTTCGGGTTTTAGCGAGTGGAAGATTCAAGAATATTGACATCAGGGATCATGAAACCCCAAAACCCGAAGTCCTTTGTGGCTTGGACAAAAGGGTTTCTCAACCCTCGGTGTGGCTGTGGTGAAGATCCTGAGCGGATCTCAGCCAGAGGGCAGGGGGTCTGCGTCAATTGTGGTATCAGAGCACAAAACAATTTATTTTCTTTCTGTAGTAGAGGAAAGAGAAATTTCTCAGCCATGCTGCTGAGAAGAAGAGATAGACCAATGCCTGATATAGTAGTGGAAAGGGAAATGCGTGAACTACGTGCTAGGCTTGATGCCATGGAGACAACACAGAGGTGCACAGTCGACGTTGGGGATATCAGCGAGGCTAACAGTGAAAATGAAGCTGGACATGAAGGAGAAGAAGTTGCAGCCGAAGATGCAGCAGATGAACGCCTATTCAGGGTTGTTTCAAGGATAGGTGCCAGGGCAAAAATGGAGATTTCCATGTATGAAGGAAACCTGGATGTTGAAGATATTCTAGGCTGGATTAGAGCTCTGGATAAATATTTTGACTATGAGGATGTCGAGGAAGACAAGAATGTCAAGCATGCTGTCACAAGACTAAAAGGGCATGCAGCATTATGGTGGGATGAACTGCAGGCTGACAGATGCTGCAAAGGCAAGCAGAAAATCAAGAGTTGGGATAGAATGGTTACAAAGATGAAAGCCAAATTCATACCCAAGGATTATCAAATTACTCTGTTTCGGAGGATGCATAACTTGAGACAGAAGTTGATGACAGTGAAAGAGTACACTGAAGAGTTCTACAAGATCAACATCAGGGTAGGTCATCGGGAAAGTGATGATGAAAAGGTTTCCAGGTACATGAATGGTCTAAGATACGAAATTCAGGATGAGATGAGCATGATGACCCTTATGAATGTGGAAGATGCTTATCAGATGGCTCTGAAAGCTGAAGAGAAGCTGAGCCGGAAGCAAGGTCAGATAGGCTGAGGCAGAAGTCAAGCCAGAGGCAAAACAATTTCCCAAGATAGAAATCAGAAACCTAAAGAAGAGTGGAAGAAACCTCAAACTCAAACTGAGAGAGGAGGAAGCTCACAGAGAGGACAATATGCTGATAGAAATACTTTTCCTTGAACCAGAGGAAGAGGAAGAGGCAAAGGTGGAGAAATAAAATGCTTTACTTGTGGAAAAAAATGACATAAATCTTATGAGTGTCTAGACAGAAAGAAAGAAGGAGGTGAAAATCACATTGCCAAAGCACAAGGACGGAATGTTGAGGCAGAAAATGCTGAGGGAGGAAGATCAATGATGATGAGGAAAGTTCTCTTGAAGCCAGAGAAAGAGGCAGAGAACCCAACCCAAAGGAACAGAATTTTTCGGACTGCTTGCAAGACCAAAGACATGGTATGCAAAGTCATCGTGGACAGTGGTAGCACAAACAATCTCGTTTCTATAGAGATGGTAGAAAAGATGGAGCTGGAGACTATTGAACATCTGAGTCCATATAGAGTTTCATGGTTACAAAAAGGACATCAGGTAAATGTCACTAAACAATGTTTAGTTGAGTTTAAAATAGGAGGGTATAAGGATGAAATAATGTGTGATGTCATTCCCATGGATGTTTGTCATCTATTGTTGGGTAGACCATGGAAATATGACAGGAATGTGATTCATGATGGGAGAAAGAACACATACACCTTGGAGAAGAATGGGAGAACTCACATGTTGTTGCTGATTAAGGATAAAGAAACAAAACCAGAAGTGAGAAACACTGTGCTTCTCATGAGTGGGAAGGAACTTCTTAAGGAGGTTAAGAAGAAGGAAGAGACACAATTTATTGTGGTCAAGAAGCCAAAAATTGTTTTGACTAGTACAAGAGTGGATGATTTGCCAGAGGAAATCCAGAAGTTGCTGGAAGAGTTTGCTGATATAGTAGTGGATGAACTACCTCATTCGTTGCCACTGATCATAAGTATAAGTCATCACATCAATCTTATACCTGGAGCTAGTTTATGAAACAAAGTAGCGTATAGATTGACGCCACGGGAGAATGAAGAGGTCAAGAAACAGGTCCAAGACTTAATGGACAAAAGGTTGATTAGAGAGAGTTTGAGTCCATGCGTTGTTCCAACAGTGCTCAGCCCAAAGAAAGATAGAGGCTGGAGAATGTGTATAGACTCGAGGGAAATCAATAAGATTACCATCAGATATAGATTTCCATTGCCAAGGATGGATGATTTGATCGATTGCTTGAGTGGAGCAATTTTTTTTTCAAAGATTGATTTGAAAAGAAGATATCATCAAATCTGAATGAGAGAAGGTGATGAATGGAAGACAACATTCATGATGAATGAAGGGTTGTATGAATGGCTTGTTATGTCGTTTGGCTTAACAAATGCGCCCAGTACTTTCATGAAATTGATGAATGAAGTCCTGAAAGATTTCATAGGGAAATTCTTCATTGTATATCTTGATGATATATTGATTTTCAGCAAAATAGAAGCAGAACACTTGAAGCATTTAGCTACAATGATGAGGAGATTGTAGCAAGAGAAATTGTTGATAAATGTGAAGAAATCGATATTTATGAGGACGAAACTCATTTATTTGTGTTTTGTTATCTTTGCAAATGAGTTGAAGATGGATCCAGATAAGGTAGAGGCGATTAAGAATTGGCCATCGCCAGGAAGTGAAATGAGGTTCGAAGCTTCCATGGATTAACTAGCTTCTATAGGAAATTCATTAGAAATTTTAGTGGGATTAGCACACCGATGATGGAGACGGTGAAGAAAAGACACAAATCTTTTCATTGGATAGAGGAAGCAGAAAAAAGTTTCAACTTGCTGAAGAAAAAGATTGCTGAACAACCAATTTTGGTGTTGCCAGATTTCAGTAAGACATTTCAGGTCAAATGTGATGCTAGTGGATTTGCAATTGGAGCGGTCTTAAGTCAAGATGACAGACCAATCGCATACTTCAGTGAGAAATTGAATGAAGTGAAGGTTAAGTACTCCACATATGACAAGGAATTTTATGCAGTAATACAAGCACTAAAGAAATGGAGGCATTATTTGGTTCCTAAAGAGTTTGTTTTGTACAGTGATAATCATGCTTTACAATTCGTGACTCAACAGGAGAAGTTGAACCAAAGACATGTTAAATGGGTTGAATACATGCATAATTTTACTTTTGTAATTAAACATATTTATGGAACTGCTAACAAAGTTGTTGATGCTTTGAGTAGGAAATGTTTGCTTATGCAGGAATTTAGAGTCAAAACTTTGGGTTTTGATAATCTCAAAGAAATGTATAGAGATGATACAGATTTTAAAGAGGCGTATGAGGCATCTGAGAATCCAATTCTCAGGGATAGAAGAAAATGGACCGAATATATGATCCAGGATGGATTATTATTCAGGGGCAATCAGTTATGTATTCCAAAATGCTCCATGAGGGAGAATCTGCTGACATAAAAACACAGTGGAGGATTGGTCGGACACTTCGGTCATGATAAGACGTTCTCAAAACTGAATGGCTCATATTTTTGGCCAGGGATGAGGACAGATGTCAAAAGAGTTATGGATAGGTGTAGAATTTGTCAGCACACAAAGGGAAAAAGACAAAACACAGGTTTATACTAGCCATTACCCATACCTGAGAGGCTGTGGGATGCAGTAAGCATGGATTTTATATTGGGACTGCCAAGGACGCAAAGAGGATTTGATTCAATCTTTGTGGTGGTAGAAAGATTTTCAAAGATGACACATTTCATACCATGCCAGAAAGCCAGCAACACAACTCATATTGCAAACCTGTTTTTTAAAAAGGTCGTCAGACTTCACAGTTTACCAAAGAGTATTGTTTCATATCGGGACACCAAGTTTGTGGGACATTTCTGGAGGACTTTATGGAAGAAGTTGGGGACAAATTTTTCATTTATCTCAGCTTATCATCCTCAGATGGATGGGAAAACATAAGCTTAGGATATTTACTGAGGAGCCTAGTGACTGAACACCACAATCAGTGGGATCACATTTTGCCACAAGCAGAATTTTCTTATAATGATTCGATCAATAGAAGCACAAGGCAGAGTCCATTCCAAATTGTATATGGAATGCAGCCAAGGGGAGTTTTTGAATTAAAATATATGGAACAAACTGAATTCAGAAGTGCTAGTGCAGAGGATTTTGCAGAGGCAATGAAGGAACTTCACAACCAAGTGAGGGAACGTTTGCAAAATTCGAGTCAAGAATACAAACGCAGAGCAGATCAACACAGGCGAGAACTTCAGTTTGAACTTGGTGATTTGATTCTTGCATATCTGAGGAAAGAAAGGTTCCCAAGGGGAACATATAACAAACGAAAATGAAGAAGATTGGACCATGGAAGATCGTAAAGAAATTTGGGGAAAACGCATACGAGATCGAATTACCTGATGGAATCGGAATTTCACCAATATTCAACATCTCAGATTTGTACCCTTATAGAGCTAAAGAAGTAAGAGAAGAGAGTGAACAAACACAGGTTCAATGGACTAAACAAATGCTTGTTGCTGCAAAGCCACAGATGGAAAGTATAATTGATAAGAGGGTCAGTAGGAAGACCAAGAGGAAAGAGTATTTTTAATACTTGGTCAAATGGAAGGGACACCCAGTTGAAGATGCTAGTTGGGAGGATGAAGCAGAAATTTAGAAGCATGGACAGACCATGCAAGAGCTCATGATCAGGAGTCCATGAAAATTTTCAAGCCAGGGAGTATGATGCAGGAGCATCGTAAGTAGCCAGCCAAGCAAGCATGAAGGCAGAAGACAGTTGGAAAGTGCAACACACATTTTACATGTTTTGGAAATGTTTTTGAAGCATTAATGTAATGGTTAAAGGGAAGCATACTTGCATACTGTAAACAGATCATGAACGATTCACTCTCATCTATAGGAGGTAGAGATATTTATGCATAGTTAATGAAAGTAGGTATATTTAAATTCCAGATTAGACAGTTTTAGGAATAGGAGGGAAAATGACTATAGACACCCCCATCTTCGTATCATTGTATCATTCAGAATTAGATCAATTAAGCACATTAGCATAGAGAATAAGAGAGTTGTAGAAGAAAAATTGTAGAGGAGAATCCATGTACAAAAGCTTGAATTAATATATGAAGCTTTGATTCATATTCATGGTGTTATGATGTTTTCTTTGTATACATGCTGAATGGTCTGCTTACAGTTTCTTACTCTCTTTGAAATGGATTTGGTATTATGCTGTGTGTGTATGTATGATCTCATGTTGAATGTTTGAAGTTTAAGAGAGAGAGAGAATGAGTTTCAATTGTTTCTCTTTCTGAGTAAGAGAATTTCTTGCAAAGAGTGCAGTGAAACGTCCGTAAGGTGTTCTTTGACGAAGATTCAGAGTTCATCTATGAAAGCTCAGGAGGGATACCGTTGTTCTCATTTTAGTAGAAGTGAAAGTGAAGCACATGAGCCATGCAAGGAGTGCGCAGGCGTTGGAAGTCTTAGGACTTATCAACAAAAGGAGAGTTGAGGGACTGCTGCTGCGGAAAGTGCACAGAGTCGAGGAGATCTGACGGCAACCGCACTCTCAGCAGTCGGTCACCCCAACCAGGACCCTCTCACTCTATGGCCCGAAGAGTCTAAGCTCTTCCAACTCCTCCTCGGGAGTTTTATCACCCACAG
>JZKD02S2408724.1:73891-84874 GCA_000966675.3 Picea glauca
CTAGAAGTGAATCTGGAGTCCCTATCTAAAATGATCTTCTTAGGTATCCCGTGCAAACGGATAACCTCACTTACAAACACACGTGCCACATCAGTGACATCGTAAGTGTCTCTAAATGGAATGAAATGAGAACTCTTGGTTAACTTATCCACTATCACAAGAATGACATTGTGTCTATGAGATGCGAGTGGCAACCCCACAAAAAAATCCATAGAGATGACTTCCCATTTGGATATAGGAACATCATGTGGTTGTAGGAGGCCTTCCAGGTGATGGTGGTTGACTTTCACTTGTTAACATTCTACGCACTTGGCGACGAAATGGACTACATCACGCTTCATGCCTACCCAAAAGAAGAGCTTCCTCATATCTGCATACATCTTCTTCACACCCGGATGCGCATAATAAAGTTCTCTATGGGCTTCCTTCAGTATCATGCTTCGAATATCCCCATTCTCAGGGATGCACATCCTTCCTCGATATCTTAACGTCCATCTGTTTCCAGACCATATCCTTCATACTTTGGATCTAACTGCCTCTCGCCCTGGAGGTTTGAAGTAACCTTTAAATACCAACTATCTCATTGGAGTTGTGTCAACACATGTTCTCTCAGATTGACCTTTAAGTTTACCAAGGAGAAGATACGTGGTCTCCTACTCAAGGCATCTGCGACCACATTTTCCTTTCCCTTGATGTACGAAATACCAAAATCGTACTCACTCATAAAATCACTCCATCACCTTTCCTTGGCATTCAGATCTCTTTGAGTGAAGAGACGTTTTAAACTTTGATGGTCCATTTTGAGCTCAAAGTTTCACCCCACAAGATAGTGCCTCCAAATTTTCAGAGCTAGCATTACAACTGCCAACTCTAAATCATGAGTTGCATATAAGTCTTTGTGTTTCTACAAATTCCTTGACGCATAGGCTATCACTCCTCCATCCTACATTAGCATGACCCCCAACCCTTGCTTCGAGGCATCCATGCATACTGTGAAGTCCTTTTCCATATCCGACACTCGTAGAATTGGCACATTGGTTAGTAACCTCTTAAGCTCAATGAATTCACTATCACATTCTTCTGTCTATTCATACCTGACCCCCTTGCATTGCAAAGTGGTGATGGGTTTCGCTATTTTTGAGAATCCTTCTACAAATCTTCGGTAATAACTTTCTAGCCCCATGAAGCTTCTCGACTCATGGGCATTTCGGCACTGGCCACTCCATAATGGCCTTTACTTTTTCTAGGTCCACAAAGATTCCTTCTCCGGAAATGATATGACCTAAATAGTGGATCTCTTTCTAGAAGAAGGAACACTTCGACAGGTTCCCATACAATTTGTTCTCTCTAAGGCAGGACAACACTATTCACAAGTGTTCCTCATGTTCTCTTTCGTTCTTGGAATCGATGAGGATGTCATCTAGAAACACTTGTACAAATCTATCTAAGTACTTTTGGAATACGCCATTCATGAGGCTCATGAATACTGTTGGCGCATTGGTCAATCCAAAAGCTACTACGACAAATTCGTAATGTCCAAACCAAGTTCCAAAGGTAGTTTTTGGGATATCACCTTCCTTAATCCTTAATTGATGATACCCTGATCGCAAATCGATCTTTGAGAATACCGCTGCTCCTTTCATCTGATCGAAAAGGTCATCTATTCGTGGCATCGGGTACCTATTTTTCACTGTAGCACGGTTCAAGTCCCTGTAGTCTATACAGAGTCATAAGGATCCATCCTTCTTCTTTACAAAAATTACTAGTGCGCCCCAAGGTGAGACACTGGGCCTTATTAGCCCTAAGTCCAGTAACTCTTTCAACTACATTTTCAATTCACAAAGTTTCGGTACTGTCATCCAATACAAAGTCTTGGAGATTGATTCTGAACCAGGTTTTAGCTCAATAGTAAAATCAAGCTCCCTCTCAGGATGTAACCCTAGTAACTCGTTCAGAAAAACATCTTTAAATTCTGACAATACTGAGTATTGATCCAATGAGGGTCCTTTCCTATCATTCACTGCTTCCCCTACGTAAATTCGACACCCTTGTCTCAAGCATCGCTCAACCTTCATAGTTGATATAAAGCGTAATGACACTTTTCTCTGTACACCCTGGATCTCTACTGGTCTTCCCTCATCGTCGACATAAAGCACCCTCTTTGTGAATAAATCTACCAAATCTCGGTGAGCTGCTAACCAATCCATTCCAATGATTATGTCATATGCCCCGAGAGCAGTGACGTGTACCTTCAACCTGGTAGTACACACTCCCAGGTCTACTATACAATTATCAACACTAGGTCCTACTGCTTGTTTTTCCCCTGAAGCCATATCGACTTGTTTAAAGTCATCGTTCTCGTAGGCTACCAACCCACTCTTTTCTAATGCAGATGGTAAAATGAAACTATCTGTCGCACCAGAATCAAATAAAATCTTAACCTTGGTATGATTTAGCGTACCTGTTGACTCCACCACCGTGGATTAATGTTTTGCCTGGCGATTATTAACCGCGGTGTAAATTTGGTGGATGCCACTTGCTTTTCCCATCGAGGCCTTTCCTTCTCTATGCACAATCTTGATTGTAACTCTGGACAGTCACTCTGGTAATGGTGTCCTCCACGTCCCCAACAGGTAACATGGGATTGAACCTGCGCACTGTTCTACGACTGTCTCTGAAACGAGTTCCTTCCCCTGGAACCCCTGCCCCTACTAGTTGTCCCTTGAAATGGCCGTGGACCTGCCTACATCATTGGGGATGAACAAGACGCTCCACTCCCTACCATTAAAATCCCTGCGGCTACTGTCCTTGGTGCGACTCTATTTCCATATGGAGGTGGCCTTGAGCCCCCTCCCTTTTATCTTCGTCTAAATTTTTTTTCTTTAAAACTAGGTAAGGTGATTTACACTCTAATACCATATGTTTAAATATTTAATTTGAAACCTATATTATAACTTAAACATATTAATCTTACAATTATCTTAACTTATTTAAAATTAATTAAGATTAATCTTAACTTAACTTAAAATTAACTTAACTCATTTCTTTAATTATTTAAAGATTTAAATTATATGATATAAATTAATTTAAATTTAAATCTCTTTAATTCAATTTAATCCCATAAATTAATATTATTACTAATTAATTTATTAAGTACCTAATTAATCATTAATTTAATTTAAAGTATTCCCTTTGATTAATCACGTTTGATTAATCATATTTAACTTATAATTAGTTTAATCACAAATTAAAATATGATTAAACTTAGTCACCTCATAAATTTTTAATTAACTTACAATTAATTAAAAACACAAATTTAAATGTGTTTAAGCTTAAATATGTTTAGTTTAGATAATTAAACACAAGATTTTTTTTTTAAACTATTTTAAACAATTAAAATTTTAAATCTAATAATACTTTAATTTATCCTTCCTTCTTTTAATTTTCTAATCTAAAATAATTTACAAGAATAATAAAACAAAAAAAAAATAATCAAATAAAATAAAACTAAAATAAAAAAATAAAAAAAATTATCAACTAGGCAAGGGCACGCATGAAGTCTACGTGCCCGCTTCCTCCAAAATAATCCTACACCTATCTCCCAAACCCTAAATGAATCCTTCACTTCCGTGTCCTTCCTCTGCCACCTCTCCACTTTGCTCTATCCCTCTCGGCAGGCTCAATGCCTGTCTCTGAACACTGGTGCTTGGGCGATGGATTCTGTGTATTACTTTTTGCGTTTGTGCAGCTCCTCGGCCATGGTTGGGCACTGCATTCGGGATGTGTGTTGAAAGAATAGCCCCCCTTATTCATTAATCGTTTGCCCCCTTAATTTCTTTAATATTTTTGCAGAATTTCTTTAATATTTTCGCAGATACAATATATACTTGTTGTATTTTGTGCATTTGACATTACATATACTCAACTTGGTGTTTGCTGGTATTGGTTTCTAACTAGATTTGTAGGTCATGGATCTCATGAGGAACCTTCGTTTGGTTCTGATATATGTTTTTTTTTTCAATGGATTTTACTATTGGAAACATGGAAACATGTATCTACTGCCAATGTTACCTATGATCATAGAAGTCTTCTGATTGATGGCCAATGAAGAGTTCTCATATCTGGTTCCACACATTATCCTCGAAGCACACCAGAGATGTGGCCTGGTATTATTTAGAAGGCCAAGGATGGTGGCCTGGACGTCATTGAGATTTATGTGTTCTGGAATATGCATGAGCTGAAACAAAACAAGTACTACTTTGAAGATGGGTTTGATTTGGTAAAGTTCGTGAAAATAGTGTAGCAGGTTGGACTACTTGTGCATCTTTGCGTTGTGCAAAATGAATGGCCTTTCGTTGGCTCCTCTCTTGTGACTTGGTGCTTGTGTGCTGAGCTACTACTTAGGCTTGGTGTTGAGACTTTAGCAGTGACTGTCGATGGATAACTTAGAGATTGGATGTTGCTATAGCCCCAATATTTTTATTATTCCATATGTATGCGCATAATGGAACTATGGTGGTTTTCCAGTCTGGTTACACTTAATTCCTGGGATCCACTTTCGAACTGACAACGAGCCCTTTAAGAATGAAATGCAGCGTTTCAGAGATCCATACCCAAATCCACTTCTGTCCATAAATCCCATTCCTCCATAACGATACTCTCTGCTTACCTGCCCAAGAGACCTCAACACACTAATCTTTCTGCATGTGGTTATATTAGGGCCCTCAGTTTTTTTCCAGAATTGCATTTAAGGGCAATGGATTTTCAATCAAGACAAAATTAAATGGAACAATAGCTTATAATGCATACAATCTAGCCACTGCAACAGTTGGGTCTTCATCACCAGATGCAAAACGTGAGAAGGAGAAGATTTCTCAGGTTTCAAAATGTTTGGAAAGACCTTACTTGAACAGGATCTATTCTATAGGTTGTATGTCTTAGTCCACGTAGATTCCTATACAGACAAGCATACAAATCTGGAAGATGAACTATGGCTCTCGGGCTAGAGCACGAATACTGTGATGGTTGAGAGTTCGCTCCCACTCGTCTCTCGATGAACGTCCCGTCTGTGACATTTCCAGTTCCACACGGTGAAGGACTCAGAGTGTTCTGATGGATTCGTTTCCTTTAATTATTTTAATCGGCTAGGAGGGTTAGGTTTTTGGAGCCAGCTTGTATGCATAGTTGTATCTTCTGTGATACTTTCCTTCTCTGTGGTCATCACTGGGAGCCCCACTTCACCACCGACATTTTACATGACTGTTGTTGGCATTGTAGCAACATTTTTGTCTGTCTTCTGGTCTTTTGGGTACATTTGTCTAGCTGAACGTCTTTGAAAAACTGCAAATGATCCTGCCAAGGCTCCTCCTCGTGTTGATGTGGTGAAAACCTAAAAAATGGAATTGTTATAAATATTCTTGGTATGGGTGCCACTGTGCTTGTGATGCAAGCTACTATGGGACTATTAGTGGCAAAGGCTCTCACTTCTTCAGCTAATCCATACTACCAAGGATTATCCCCAGCCTATATCCCAGTCTTGGCTCTTGATGTCTTTTTAGTTCACGTATGTTCTCTTTATTTCACATGACTCTTCTTAAGTATAGGTGTTATTTTGTCTCTCAATTTAGTTATGCATTCTCTAATTATTCTGTTATTGAGTTCTTGGCAATTTTAACTCTCAAGTTTCGATTTATATTTTGAAAAAATACATGATTCCCTTATCAACTTTGATCCATTCCTATTACAACTGAAATCACTTTGATCCTCCAAAGGAAGTGGTATAATTGACCGTGCCTTACATGAGTTGCTGCAATTTAAAATGCAAGATTGAACTCCAATGGTAGAAACTCAGCTAGGCCAATGACCTCTAACTTTGGGTTCACTTCATACAATCTTGAAAAACAAGAGGGCATATATCGTTGAATGGAAAAGGAGAATATAATACCTACGTTGCATGGTACAATTTCTCGGAGTTGGAGAACCTGTACACGCCATATGGGCCAGGAGATTTGGAGTGGCTACAAAATTCTCCTTTTTGTGTATATATATAATTTGTTTGCTTAATTGATCCAATTGCCAAAATTTATTTAACACTTTAAATATGTATAATATTAAACCAATTTCGTTTTCCAGGCATATTTTTTTATATATATTATATATAGATTTGTGTATATACTAAAACCAAAATGTATACTTGGCTTGCAGGTGAGGTGGAGTTGGAGCTCTTCAGGCCCAAATTTATATTTACCCTAATATATTTATTTAGGGATTTACTATAACTAAATAGGAGTGTTTATTTATTTATTTATTTTTTTGGTGTGGTTTATTTAAATTTATGGGTGGGTAGGTAGGCCGTTGGTTCCAGATTTTGCACCAGGGCTCTGATACCATGTGTAGTAACCGTATTAATTTAACATCCATTAAATTCCATAAACCGAAACAATAACTTCTACTCGATTTGAGAAACTCAGTAATTTCTTATAAGTTCAGCACATACGCATATAAATTCATCAACGAATAATAATTTCATAACAGAAATAAAACAAATATGTAATTTAAAATACCTTGGTCTGATGCTAACTCCCGCTAGTCTTGTTGTCCTTCCTGCTACTGCCTTTCCTAGCTCGATGCCATTGACCAACTCTGCCCAAACCGACTAACCTCCTAGCCAGCTAGGAACAACCTGTCTGGCTCCCTAGCTCCAGGGAAACCGAAAGGAATCCTGGCCCCTGTGCCCAAAACCCCTAGCAACCCGGTGCCCCCTGCTTCTGATTCAACGAAAGCCCCCAAAGCCAAACTCCTCACACCAGCCATCTCCACCCCAAATTCCCTCACCAAAAATCCTCCTCCCAAAAGAATGCTTCCCCCCCAAAAGAATGCCTTTCACCCTCCGACTCTCCCCGTCATATTCCCCCTTCACCGACTCTCCCCCTTTCATTAATTTCCCTATCCATTTATTTAATATATTATCCCTTTATATTTAATATCTTATCTCTTTATTAATATCTTATCCCTTCCCGTGTATGTAAGTATTTAACAAATTAAACTTATTAACTCCGTTAATTATTTACTCAATTAATTAATAAGTCAATTAATAATTAATTAATCATTGATAGATATTATTTGGTGGTCAGAAATAGTATTTCTTAGAACTCTTATCAAGTTTTTGTTTGTATATTCCACTACACCATTTCCCTAAGGATAATAGGTAGTTGAATATTTCATTTTGATGTTGTCTTCCAATGCATATTCAATTAATTTTAAAGACGAAAAATATTTTTAATTATCAAAGAACAAATATCGAGGGACACCAAACCTGGTTGTTATGTGGGAATTAAGGAAAGATATCACTTGATTTTTATTCACCACCTTGAGCGAGAAATATTTAGTCCAACGAGTGAAATATTTTTTTGTTGTGAGGAGGTATTTGTGCAACTAAGATGAGTTGGGATTAATTTCCCCTATTATGTCTAAACCCCATTATTTAAATGGGTAGTCCACCATAACATGTTGTAGTGGGAATGAAATACTTTTTTCTCTTCCATTTGACTTTTAGCATACCTCGCAACATATCGCATATACATGCAAATATCTGAGAATCTTGTGTGTTTTTATGTCTCCCCCAAAATTTCCTTTAGCAAGACCATCATGCAATTCTGATAGAAGTTTCTCTACATCAGAATTTTTAAAGGAACCTTAGTAGCACATCATCATAGTTTATCCTAAATATAATTTTATTGACAATTTGGTATTTATTAGAATTGAGCCCAAGGAGCTTTATCTTTATTGGTTGCATATATTGTGGAGCATATCCATGATTCAAATCATACTTCATTACATAGTGCCAAGAGTTTGAGGTGATAGGAAAATAACATATATATTATTTCATCAAAGTATCCTCTTCATATATGTTCTCCTCACTATTAACACTTCCTTTTGAATCTGCAACAAGCTTACCCAAACCTTTTCCTTTTAAATTTTTTGTGGGTTTAATTTCTAAATCAAAATCTTGAAGGGATTTCATCCAATTATCCCTTTTATCCCCTAGGACTTTTTGTATTAGAAAATTCATGATCGCGGGGTAAGGTACAATCACTTTAGATTTGGTCTTCAACAAGTATGGTATGAAATGTTTTACTTCCTCGAAGAAAACATAGACTTGTTTATCTACCACAGGGTAGTCAATTTCTTCTCCCTATAGTCTAGAGCTCACAAAATCCACTCAGAATTTATTCCCCTCCTTGTTCTTCTAAGTAATGACAGGTGAAAATGTAGTATTAGATGAAAATGTGCATAGTAGGAAGTCTTAAATAAAATAAGGGATTATTAAATCCACATCCTTTGCTATTTATTCCCTGATTCTTATGAAGGACTACTTTTCTTTGAGACCCCATATGAATTCAACATCCTTTTTTATCATGTCTTGAAGTGGTTTTATAGTTTCAACGAAGCTCAGAACAAACCTCCTAACAAAGTTAATCTTGCTAAATAATGACTTCATATACTTCTTATTATGGGGGAAAGCAATTTTGGAAATCGCTTATATCCTTCCTAGCTCTATCATTATCCTATATTTGGAAACAACAAACCACAAGAGATTTTCTTTAGTTACATCAAAGACATGTTTCTTGGGATTTAAAGAAATGGACATATTTTTTGCATATAGTAAAAATATTCCTTAAATGGTTCACATGATCTTTTTTATCCTTAGATAATACAATGACATCATCGAGGTATACCACCACTAATTTTACAATCAACCCCCTAAATGTTATATCCATATCTCTCTAGAAAGTTTCTCTTGCATTAATCAATCCAGAAGGCATTATTTTGTATACATAAGTTCCCCACCTTTTTCTGAATGCACTATTCAACTGATCATCATGGGAAACTGGAACTTGATTGTATCTCGAGAAGCCATCTAAAAGAGATAACATCTCAAATCTAGAGACACATTGTATAATATGTTCCATCGGGGGCACAGGGTTGTAACGTCCCCAACCACCCAAGCCGAGGCATGCTACTAGAATTATGCTTTGTTCAAGATATGATACCAATTCGTAGCATCCCCATGCATACCATGGCTAGGCCATCCCACCTTACAGAAAGAATCACCTTCATTTGCGGAAAATATCATACTTAATAAATTAAAAATATATATACTTTCTGTTAACATACACAGTTATGCGTAAACGTGCAGTAAATAAACACATGTGTAACATACAACATGTAATTAATCATATATAAAGAGTACTTATCCATTTAATAAGGCCACCAATTGTGTGTAGACCTTCCAAAAACCTCCTAGCCTTAGATCACGCTGCTCTAAGCTATCAGCAGTGGGTCACCCCTGATCTGGGACTAAACTCCATCCACAGTAAAGGGAATCCTAGGCTTGGATGAGGTTACAAAGTCTCCAGGAAGGATTATATCCCCAGGAGTCCACTCACATCCACTTATTATATTCCCTCATTCCCCACATGCCTGTCCCACCCCAAGGAATGTTCCCTTTCTCTACTTGACAATCCTTCGTCTACCCCACTCCCCTTATAGGGATTCAACAACAGACTGGAAAAGAAGTCTCAGAGCACTAAAACTGTCACGAGGCTCCCTTTGGAAAAATAACTTCCCCAAAAACCTCTCTCACCTGGACATAGTTTTTCATAGGCCTGACAACCTGCTTCTTCAGTCCAGCTCCCAGGCTAATCTAGTCAGGGTAATAACAACAACAAAATCAGGTATGGGATCTGGTAATGAAAATAAGCCACACCGGTCCAGAGAAAATTGTGGGAAGCAACATCAAATTAGGTAGGGTGTGATATGGCTCAGACACTGTGTAGTCGTGCTATGATTCACAAGATTAAAATAGTTAGCTTCATAGGGTTTGCAGGTTTCAGAGCTTGCAACCTTCCATTGGACATAACCTCCAGTGTCTAAGGAAATAATGCCTCCGTCAATGCATGAGACCCTGTGCATGGGAATAATGCTCTCTTAAATTTGCATATGTCTTGGTTGACATATATCTCTCCAGGAGTGCATCCCTCTCCACTTGGAGTTCGTTCCTTTCCCCAAAGGAACTTATGATACAAATCATTATCCTTCAACATGCCTTTTAGAATAATATTAAATTATTCCCTCTTTAGATAAGCCTTTTGGCTTACCCTTTCACCCTATCTTCTTAGCCCCTTACCTTCCCCTACCTAGTGGAGCTTAGTCCCCCAAAACTTTTTCTTTGTGGTTGGTGTGTATGCAGTGATGTGATTTTTATTTTAATGACATGCATAATTACATATACAAAAATAGGCTCATTGGCCTTAAGCGATCGAGTCTCTTCGACATAATATTCACATAAGCCTCTCAACTTATAAACACTTGGCTCACTACCCTATAAGAATAATTAAAATTCAACATGGGCTCGGCCTTGGGGCATTACAATCCCGTCCCCTTATTTATGCACTGCCCTTAATGCATCATATTTACATGTTACAACAAGATTTTCAAAAATCTTCAAAAAGATGTGGGTATTCTACCCGCATGGCCTCTTCATGCTCCCAAGTGGCATCCTTAGGACCGTACCATGTGCATTGGACCTTTACTAGCTCGATGGGGCGATTCCAGAGATACTTGATTTTTTGGTCTAGAATGCGTACCATATGCACTTGAAAAGCGTCTTCTTGCTCCACCTGAATCACATTCCAATCAATAACATGATTAGCACCAGGTATATATTTCTTAAGCAATGATACATGGAATACATTATGAATGGTCATAGATGAAGGTAATGAAAGAATATAAGCTACAGGCCCAATCCTTTCTAGGATTTCAAATGGCCCACAATAATGACCTGCCAATTTGGAATAGTTTCCCAACTTCAGGAAAATTCTATTAGCCTTCACTTTCAGAAACACATGATCACCAATACATAATTCTCTGTGAATTATGCCATTATCAACGTATATTTTTATACCTTAAATTCTTCTTTAT
>JZKD02S2408724.1:106389-132217 GCA_000966675.3 Picea glauca
TATATTGCTGATATATGTTGCTGATATGTGCTCACATCTAACTGGTTATAAATGACAACAATGGGTAATGAATAAATGTTGAATGCTAATTGATGAGTTTTTGTGCAAGAGGGAGTTTTTGGGAAAAATAACCCCACATTCATTCACCCCCCCTCTAAGTGTGGTAGCTGTGTCCAACAACTACTTCTAGAGAAGTAGTGGATGCTACTATCTATCGATAGTTAGTAGGTTCGATAATGTATTTAGTGAACACGAGACTAGACATTTGGTATGCGGTTAAACAACTAAGTTAAGCGATGGTTAAGCCTACCAAACTCTTTTGGAAGGAGGGTAAGCATGTCTTGAGATATATGAAGGGCACATCTGAGTATGAATAATGGTACAGACAGATGGATGAGGTGACGTTGCATGGCTTCATTAATGCAGATTGGGAAGGAATCCAAACGGACAAAAAGAGCACATCAGGGGGGATCTTTAGTATCGGATCTACAACTATTTATTGGTACAATAGGAAACAAAGATCCGTGGCACTTAGTTCAGCAGAAGCATAATACATGGAAGTGATTCAAGTTGCATGTGAGGCTATCTGGATGAGAAAGATCTTGGTTGGTTTGTCCGGTTCTCATTTAGATCTGACAATGATTCATTGTGATAATCAGAGTTGCATTAAACTCTTGATTAATCCTATGTTTCATGATGGATCTAAGCATATAGATATCTAGTAACTTCATCTCAGAGATTGTGTGCAGTGGAAGATCATGTTGCATCAATACATTCCTATGGAAGATCAGGATGTAGGCATTCTGATGAAGGCGCTCACTAGGATAAAATTTGAATATCATAGAGACATGATTGGGGTGAAGGATAATCCCTTTCTTGTTGAGAGGGAGTGTTGAAAAGCCAACAAGAAACATGTGTCTAATTTATTTTTCCCTTAAATAAATTGGACAATAAATATTAATCTATTATCTCATAATTACTTGAAATAATTAACTGAAATGGAAAATCAGTTAACTATTGGAAATTTGAGTTCAAAGGTTGCCTCATAAGACATGGAGGTGACTTGAAGTTGTAACAGAGTTATAAGTGTAGTTGTGAGATTTGTGAAGTAGTTTAACTCAGTTAAGTGAGTTAAGCCCAGTTGTACTAGTTGTAACTGAACTTATACTAGTGAGAGTTCAATGAATTAATTATTAATTAATTCACAATTAGTGAACTCACATGCAACTGAAGATTCGCCATGATTAACTACATGCATGCCAGATCTAGTGGAGACCTAGTTGAGAAAATAGGTGAAAGGGACAATTTGGCTATTAGTTGTGATTTGAGTGAAGTGCACTCATGCAATCAC
Organism: Picea glauca; assembly: GCA_000966675.3. Taxonomy (NCBI): domain Eukaryota; kingdom Viridiplantae; phylum Streptophyta; class Pinopsida; order Pinales; family Pinaceae; genus Picea; species Picea glauca. Next base: position 107,741 of record JZKD02S2408724.1, read on the forward strand.
ACATGCAGTGGATATGCTCATGAGCATGTGAAAACTAGGCAATTTGATTTCATTGTGAGAATTCTAACTACAGGGATTGTGCAGAGGAGGCAGGCTGTCTGGAGACAGAATATTGGCACATGAATTTGTCAATTTTTTGTATGACAGTGTGAGACGATTTTATTGTAACGAGAGCTCTTGGATTAGAGTTTTGTATGTGATTGTTTCATGATCGATGATATACATAATATATGATAGTGGGGTTTTTAGCTTTATGATTTCCCTGTAAAACTTCTATGTTATGTGTTCTTGATATTTCACTTTATGATCGTGGTTTAATTTCTACAAGAATATTAGTTGAAGCGATTTTTTATTTAACAATGAAATATAATTGCTAGATCAGGAGAATCCAGGAAATACTTAATTTTTATTGAAATTTCTACAGTCTCAATCCCTCTGGGCTCTCTAGAAGCTGGTTGTCCTTGAGGATTATTTCTAAAGAATTGTGTCTTGTTCCCCTTCTTCCTCTGTTCCATCTTGAATTTCTTCTTTTCTTCCCAAGATTTTTGAAAAGTCGTCTTTCCTTTATGTTGATCATATAGGCATTTAGCTCACCTTATAGGCTCCTCCAAAGTTTTAGGATCATCATGTTGAATCTTATCACTGATGAAAGATGGCATCCCACTCAAATATCTTTGAATCTTTACTGTCTCATCTTTGATGAAGGATACATACTTCAACATTTCTAAAAATCCCCTTTCATACTCGTCAATGGTCATGATGCCCAGTTTGAGTTCAAAGAACCCTTTCGTCTTTTTGTCATAATACCTCTTGGTTAAATATTTCTTCTTAAAATGCCTCTTGAATTCCTCCCAAGTCACATTTTTCTCTTTAATGTGTTGCACCTGCACAAATTGTCCCCACCACATGGATGCCTTTCCTTTAAGTTGGTAGATATAAATTCTTCCTTATGCATGAGAGCAATAATTATGCAATTGGAAGTACTTCTTCATTCCTAGCAACCATGTCTCATCATTTTCATCCTTCTTATGCTCACCATCAAAAGTAGGAAGTTTGATCTTATTCATTTATCCTCATATTTCATCCACCCAAGACCTCTTATGATGCTTCCTGACAGGATATGGAATTGAGTTGTTGTGTGGTCTCTTATTGGAATGACTTTGGGAGTGATGGTGATGTCTGCTACCACTCCTTGTTCTTCTTTTCTCATCAGGGGACCTGTGGCTTCATGAATTACTGGAGCCACTCTCCTTATCCAACTTCTTTTAAATTTCGTAAAGGCTCTACATTAACTTCATATTGAAGTATTCTTGTTTCTCCCCGTCTTTCATAAACTTTTCATTATCATCCTTGTGGCTATGGACATCTATCTGCAATTTTCTGATGGTCTCGGCCAAATTTTTCTCTTCCTCCTTGTTGATGCTTGAAAGTGTAACGATGAATACTATGCTTGCAAATGATTGGCAAGATTTATTATTTATCTATATTAATAATATACTAGTATTTGGGACCCCCTTATTATACTCATGGAAATATGGTGGATAAGAGACACTTATATTTTGTTTTCGTATGTGATGGTAGAAACACAATTTTCTATAGTTCATTTGTTTCAAATCATGGTTTAAAATGTTTATGGTAATATGTGGTAGGCTGATTAAAACATGGAGCTAAGTGGTTTGGATGATATGTCATAAAATATGATAATGCTACCCTTTTGAAAGAGAGAATTATACTCCAGTTTTAATTTTGATGTTGTGTATTGTTCATGGCAAACGTTGGGTGATCTTGACCCTTGCTACTATGGTTGTGTGCATTATTTAATATTCATAGTGGATTGTGTTCCTACTACAATGTCATTCGAAGAAATTTGGTATTGGCAAGGGCTAGTGCACTTTGGAATATCGCGCACTTTGCAAAAGTAATATGGGAATTTTGGATTTTTGGTTGATTAATGGTTTGAATGTAGTGCTATGGTGAGTCCTCTAGTGGGATTGACTCATACTAAGAATTGAATGAAGATATGAAGGGAGAAACGACGTGTAGTAAATGAATGTCACTCAAACTCCCCTCGAGGCCGCCACCCTAGTCATTCTTCCATTTTTGGCTCTGGTAGTTACTATTGATCTGCCTTGCTCAGTCATGGAGGAAGTATACAATCTTCAACTTTCTCCTCACACAAATTTTTACAGGTATGGGTTTTCTTAATTTTCCATCCATGAGAGTTACTCTGCCTTTGAATCAAATGTTGGCTCTATTTTCTCATGGTTTGTGTGATTCTCAAGATATTATGATGTTTTGGAACCGTGCTTATGCTCACATCTTTGGTTTCCTGTGGTGTTTTTTCTAGGGCTGTTGGATTTTAAAAGTTGGTCACATGATCCTTGTTGTGTGTAATTGTTCATTGGAATTATTGAGTAAATATTACAGTGGAGCCTGCTTTTCCATGGTTCTTTTTTTGGGTTTGGCCTCTCTGTTGAAGTTGGTTATTGGAGTCTTCTTGATCTATGGGATTTGTGAATACTCCACCTATATATTGACATTACTGGTCTCTGTGGCTAAGTGTACCCACACCATGTTTCGAGCTTGTGGGTTTTTATGTGAACTATGATTAAGATTAGTGAATTATGTGCCTTGTCTTGGAAAAACCCTCAGTTGCTGGCTTGATTTCTATAACCTCACTGTCATTGTTGCTTGATATAGTATGAAAACATTGCTACCCTTATTTTGATGAGAGAACTATTGATGTTTTTTGGTTGGGAACTGGTTTTTATTTGGTCACTCATTTGCAGTGTTGGAAAAATGGTTGGCCTCACCTATGTTTTTTTTGGAAGATGCAGTCTATTGTTTGAATCCCATACAACCATGAGAAATATTGAATATTATTAATTCTATGATCGATTATGATAGGGCACCTATGGAATGATATGTTTGTGCCATTAAACTTCCAAACTCTCTGGTTGAACCACCTGTTGTCTCTACCACTTACTATCTTAAACCCTGGACATTACATTGAAAGCGTATCTACTCCAGTTTGAAGTTGATGGGAGCACTGCGTTTTCTCGATTACTTGGGAACAAATTTGTTTGGTCCCTTGGTTGGTAATCTTGGAAGATATCTGTACCCACCTATTCATTTGAATCTTATGTTCAAAATATTGAATGTTATTTTGGTTCAATCATTATGTTGATTTTATAAAAGGAACACTTGTGTTAGAAATGTTTAAAGCCCGAATATGAGTGATAACGTCCAAAATAATTGCATTGAACATTTATTAAAAAATGATGGATATGCGTTTTTTGTAAAAACTATAGTGTCCCTGTTGGATTAAAAGGATTATTATTTGATTTAATGTTATGTTCATGGCTCAAAGGCTATTGTTGTTTCTTATAGAGATTACAATGTTGTTCGTTATCACTGCCATATAATGATAATGTGGGTATAATGGTTTCTATGATTAAATAATTATGGCCATACATATTGTTGTGTAAATAATTTGGAAGCCATCAAGAAAATTTGTCAAAGAAGATATCATTTTGGATTATTGTTTGGAAAATGAACACTTGTTAAAGTTTGAAATTCTAGACATAGATATGTTTTGATTGTGCTTAAGGTAGCATGTTTTGATTTGTTTCACTTGAAAAATATACATATTGATTCTTTATCATTCTACCATTTTTCTCTAATTACAATCCCCTCACAATCTTGATTTCACTTATTGCATCCCTATTCTATGATATAAATTTAAAAACAAAAGTCTTTGTAGAAGCGACAAAAGGGATAACATAGCAAGTGTTGGAGACTGATATTTTGATATTTTTATACAGAGTTAAATTGTTTGGTTAATTTCTTAGCATTATTCGTATATGCATTCCCTATCATTCTACCATTTTTCACTAACTACACTATCTCCATATTTCCCATGAACTCTATCACCCCTTGTTCACATGGAAATTAATGAATGGTTTGTTATGGATGTATTTGCATGTATCTTGTGTCAAACTTTGAGCCAAATTTTGATTCATGTAAGCAAAGTGTCATGTATGGTTTATTAAGAGCCCCATTACTGACGAACTGCTGCTACAGGATGAGATTTTTCAGTGGAGGAAACAATGGCCTAAATAATAGAGGCAGGGGAAATTGGAATTGATGCCATAGGAGGCCTATATTTTCTATGTTGATCCTCAAGAATTGAAATAGTTGTTCCAAGTTGGGTTATTTAATTGGTTTTCCATGGGATAATGCACCCTCAACAAGAAATACCCCCTTTTCAGCTTCCTCAACATATCCCTGGAATTCTCATTCCTCCACATGTGTCTTTGTAGCTTGAAGTCCCCACAAATGATGGTTGGCAAGAGATCGCCAACCAAAATGTCTCTCACTATCATGGTTGGCCCACTATGTCATTGACTTTACCACCACCTGCCAATCCCAATGTCCATATTTCCCATGATGTTTCTCTAGTTCAGTCTTCACATGTCAGTAAGAGATTGAAAATTGATATTCCCCAACCTATGTAAGACAAAGAAAAAAGAGTTTCCTCCCCTTCTTCTCCCTCCAATTATTCATCTAAATCTATGTCTTCCTGCCTTCTTTTGAAGGATTATTGTTCCCATGTGATCAACGAGATACAACCCCAAGGTTCCAATCAACCACATACTACTTTCGAGAAGTCTAAGGGAAACAATAGTGAAAAAAGGAAAATTTCATTATGAAGTGGCATATATGGTTTTTAAATTACAGTTTTCTTATCATTTTAGAGTATGAGGACAATGCTTAATGGTTGTCAAAATTTTTGGACAACAAGTTTTGTTTTGATATTTTGTGGATAATGTGGATAGTGTGGATATAAATTATTTTTGATATTTAAAGATCCAGTTTAAAAGATATTCAAGGGAGTTACAAGGGTGGCATATGGTTAAAATGATTATTTGTTTGTTGTATTATATTGCATGATTTAAAAGGAATAAATGACGAGAGACACAAGGGGTCCCACCTACCTGTTTATTATTAATTAAGACCCTTAACTATATTATTATTATTTATTTCTCCTAAACTAATTAGTTAAGTTAAATCAACTTAACTAAGAAAGTAGTTGAACTACTTCAAATTATTTGGAAAGAATAAAACATGAATGAGAAGAAGAGACATGAGGAGAATAGAAAGAGAAATAAAGACTAAGGTTTTCTCTTTAGTTACATGAGATAGTTTTAGTTTTCATTCATTTCTGAGTTTATTCAAAGCCTCATTCTCTTCTTGACAACATCGTATTATTGTAGAAAACAATATTCAAGACCTAACCACACTTTTTAGACGCTTGTTTTAGAGGTGTTGATCCATCCTTGATAGTCTGTGTATTATTGTCTATTTGTGAATTAAGTTTCATGGAGGATAAAGGATATCTTGCAGAGTCCAATTGGCAACAATTTTTGACAAGCTAATCCAGATTATTAATTTTAGTTTTACTTTACTATCAAAGTCTTTTTTTATGGTGTTCATCGAAGATCTATAAATAATAATTTGGTCCATGCCCTCATAGGGGTTTTGTAAAGAGAAAATATTTTTTATATCTCAGAGTGAAATAAAATCAGATTGCTATTTTGTCTCATATATGTGTATTTGTAACTTGGTTACTTTTTTCTTTTTGATCTCCATGTTTAATTAATCACAAATCTGTGTACATTCCATAAGTTTTATTTTATTTTATTTTTGCAACATATTTAAACTATAAATCARCCTTAGTCCTTGTAATTAATACTTGCGGATTGAGARAATATTTTGAGKCTATAAACCCRCRTGTGACATTCCCAACTATCTTATCCTAGCCAGGAAARATAYGAAAATGATTGAGTAAGGTAAKTCATACCTTTTCCTCAACATTTATTTGGCGACCATACTAGGGAGATCTTCCATATCTCTCTGGTTGATTGTATTCATAATTATCATTGAATATTTCTTCTTTTGTTTTTTATTATTTGACTGTTTTATTTTCCTCWTGGCAATACYTGCTACAAGGCAACTCAAAATTGAGCACGGTCTTAAAGACCAAACCAATAYTKCCTTAAGTTTATTTAATACCATCTTAKAAACCGCTAATACCTGGGATGAGATTGAACGCTCATGGGAAGTAATTGAMCAAKAMATAAGTATTCATGACCACTAGRAGGYCAGACAAAGGAAACCTAGAAATCATTTGTAGCTCTCTTTTTCCTAAAGTTGATCTTCTRTTTCATGTCCTSAAATCCTCACATCTCTAGGAGAAGAAGAGGATTTTCTCCTAAAATCACTCCTATCATTGAAATAGGAAGAAGGAAAGCTATTATGTCAACCCAACTAGGTACTCTAAGGAGAAATTTGTCTGATTCGGCTAGTTCGCCTTTCTCACCCACACCCATCATTTACAACATGGAATTTGTAGGTGGCTTCGGTGGTACTGTAGGTGCCTCATCGTCTCAAACTTTAGCCTCATCAGTGATTGGTAGTTTTCATAACCATCAGGTTCCTATCCAATCTACTACCAACCCTGCCCAAATCATCAAGAAGTACGAGATTTCCAATTTGAGGAAGATTCTACTACCACCCCGTGGCACGTATCCTCTCCCTTGAACCTAATGCCTACTACTCGTCCTTTACCAAAATTTAAAGAGCATCTACCTAGGTTTTTCGGAAATAATATTGTCACTACAACTTGGTAGCATTGTCTAATTCTTGTCACAATAAAAGAGCTAATGATAATTATACATGCATGCGCCTATTTGTCAACTCTCTCGAAGGGAAAGTAGTGACACATTATTTTGATCTCCCTCCCAATATTATTTCTAGTTGGGAAGAGTTATTTTACTATTTAAATTCCACTTATGGGAATTCTAAGAGCCCAACCTAATAATTACGAGAATATAATAACATTGCGTACAAATATGGTGAGACTATTAAGTCTTTCAACCTTCATTTCACCAAGTTGTATAGTCAAATTATTAAACTTATTTTCCCCCATAACCAAGATGCCTTTATGCATTACTATAATTCTCTACCTTCCCCTTATCGGCATAGGCTTGAAGAAAAAGATATTGATAACCTTGGTTCTGCCCTGCATACTTTTCTAGAATATGAAGAACAACTGGAAAGAACAGGTCTCCCCAAGGGGGGCTTAGTTAAACAAACATACATGTCTTCCCTCCTACAACTTTTATAGGATATGAACAATCATAAGATAGCATATGATTGAAATGGAAATGTCCCTTCACTTAATCATGGGAATCATCTTCTTCCTCACCACCTTTTAGGAATACCAATGAAAACACATTTCATCCCGAAGCCATGATGTCTCACAGTTGGTGTAAATTTTGTGAGGAAAATCATGAGGAAACTACTTGTGAGGTAAAGAAGAGTGCCAAAGATACAATATTTGGAAAAAATCCTAAAACCACCATTTTTTTTTCTAGATTGAGAAGAATTAGTAGCTGTCATGATCATAAACATTAGAAATTAATCCTATGCTTCAAAAGGAAAATATGACCCCCCTTGTAATTCTTCTAGTCCAAGCTCATCTTCACAAGATACCATTATACATGATACCAAGACTCCTTAAATTCAAGGAGTTCCCTCCCCTCTTCCCTTTTTTGAATATAACATTATCAACCAATTGGATAATATCAAGGTCGATGCTACTCTTCTGGACATGGTTGTCGTCCCTGAACAACAAAAGAATCTAAAAACTTTTATGGAAGGAAAACCTTCCACCATAGCCAATCTTTTTGAAGAGACTAAAGAAGAGGATTTTGTTGTCAATAAAGTAGGTGTAAATAACTTTAGACACCCTGTAAAAAACCCCCAATTTTTCATTTCTGTAAAAATTATGGATAAAATATCCCATTGTTGCCTAATTGATTATGGTTCGGGCCCAAGCGTAATGTCGAAAATTATTATGGAAGAGATGGGATTATCATGTACTAATGGAAATTATAGAAACATGATCTCATATAACAACCTATAGTAGTCAACTATAGGTGAAATCAAAGACGTGACTTTGGTTCTATGTGCACATCCTGAAATAAGTACAACCCTCAACATCCAGGTAATTGACATACCGGTAAGAAACTATTCTATCATCTTAGGAAGAGACCGGCAAGCCTTGACATGTGGATATCTTTCTCTTGATGAAGCACACTTATCCATTCCTCGGAATCGAAATAATATCATAGTCCTAAGGGAAGGAATAATCTCACCATATATAGAGATCATTCCATAGCCTAACGTAAACTATGTCGAGGAAGACTTAGGAGTGTACTCCATATTTGTTGATGAGGGTGACACTGCCCTGGAAAAAATTGACCTGGAGGATGGTATGTGGCACATGCATTTCGATGGCTCATTCTCCAATAAAGGTAATGGAGCTAGCATTATCTTATACTCACCTATAGGTAAAATTCACAACTTTTCTTATAGGCTAGAATTTGCTTGCACGAATAATGTTACCGAGTTTGAAGCATTATTGCTAGGCATTGACAATGCTTATAATTTAGGTTGTGAACAACTTACAACTTTTAGGGATTCTGAACTTGTTGTGCACCTAATACGTAAAATCTACTCTCCTAAAAATAATTTGATGAAATGATACACCCAAGATGTTTGGATTCTTATCTCAAACTTATTATCATTTAACGTCACTCATGTTAAAAGGGAACTTAATTCGATGGCTGACAGGTTAGTTGTATTTGCAGTCTCCTACTCGACAACTTCTTCCTCAAAGACTTGATTTTACTTTTCAATCTTTATATCGTCCTCATATTCCTGAAAATATAGAGTCATGGAAGGTCTTCCCTAGTGATGAAATCATATTTGCTTTCATACAAAATGAAACCTTTAAGCCCAAGGATATTATATCCATGGAAAATAACAAAATTATGAAAGGATTGAGTCCTCTTGAAAGTTCATTTTCATTGAGTTATGTAGGAAACAAATAAACACATAAAGAAGAGGAGTCAAAAAGGAAAGTGGGTGAAACCATTTCCTTAAACATTGGAACACCTAATTCCCCCAAGAATGTTAATATAGGTGCCCAATGTACCGATGAAGAAAATATGAAATTCACTAATTTGCTTCGTGAATTTCAAGATGTTTTTTCTTAGTCATATGAGAATCTTCATGGTTTTGACCCTACTCTCATACAACATGCCATTCCTATCAAGGAAGGGGTAAAACTAGTTAGGAAAAACCAAATACCCATTAACCCTGCACTGGAAGCTACTATTAGGAAGGAGTTGGAAAATATTTTGAAGGCTGGTATAATTTTCTCGGTTAAGTATTCTAAGTGGGTTTCAGATTTGGTCCCCGTTCTAAAAACAACTGGTCAAATATGATTGTGCGTTGATTTTCATGCACTTAATTGAGCGGGCATAAAAAACCATTTTCCTCTCCCTAACATGGAAATGATTTTGCAACATCTTGTAGGGCCACAAATGATGTCCTTACTTGATGGTTTCTCTGGTTATAATCAGATCAAGGTAAAAAGGATTGATAGGTACAAAACCACTTTCACTACATGTTGGGGCACATTTCATTATGAAGGCATGCCTTTTAGCTTATCTAATGCAAGTGCCACTTTCTAAAGAGCTATGTAGATATATTTTGACGATATGATCGATAATATTGTATAGGCTTATCTTGACGACTTGACTGTTTATTCAAAAAATTGGTTGGATCATTTTGGTCATCTTTGAAAAGTTCGCATGTGATGCAGAAAGTTCAATATTTCTTTAAATCCTTCTAAATCTATTTTTGGCGTTACCAAGGGAAATATCCTTGGAAATATTATTTTTGATTCAGGAATAAACATAGATCCCGAAAGGATCATTTCTATTTTGAACTTTCCTTCCCCCGCTACCAAAAAGGAGGTTCAAGCCTTTATGGGCATTATCAACTTTGTTTGTTCCTGATTTTCCTTTAGTGGTCAAACCAATTCATAATATTCTAAAGAAATATCGATCCTTTTTATGGAATGAATATGTTGAAAATTCTTTCGTAAGGATTAAGAAACCAATCAGTTCCACACCGATTTTGGTGAAACCAGACTTTGAGAAATATTTTATCATATACACTAATGCCACCGAGGAAGAAGTTTATGATATTCTCTTACATTGTGATGACCAGAATAATGAAAAACCAGTAGCTTACATGATTCAAAGTTGATCATTTGATGAATTCAAGCATTCTTATATCGAAAAACATGTTTTTCTCTAGTTAAAGATGTGGAGAAATTTCACCACTTTATTCTAGGCAAGAACAGACAGGTAAAAGTCCCTTTTCTTGCTGTCAAGTTTTTGCTTTCACAGATTTATCTTTCAGGGAAGCTTGGAAATTGGTTTGCCAAGATCCATAAGAATGAATTAACCATCATGACTTTGAAAAAAATTAAGGGATGATACTTAGCCCTTCACTTGGTTCAACATCTTGAAGAAAGTGAAGAAATTGACGAACAAGATAATCCTCTTTCAACACTATTTTACATTCATATTCAAACCTTTCTTTTATCTGAACATCCATGGTATAAAAATCTGGGATATTACTTGTAATATCAGAAATGGCCAGATGATTTAGATACTCATTAAAGGAGAAGGCTATGTATTGAATCTTCCATATATATTATTTTAGGAGATTTGTTTTCAAGAGATATGCCAATGACATATCAATTCGATATGTAAATAACAAGGAAGCATAAAAATTGTTACAGGAAACTCGTGGATCTTTAGATTTAGTTATTCATGTAGGTGGCCACTTTTCTGCGAAAACAATTTCTTTTAAAATTATCAGAAAAGGTTATTATTGGCCCTCAATTTTTTGAGATTATTATAATTTTTCAAGATCTTGCGACAAGTGCCAAAAATTCGTTGGGAAACAACGTATTTATGCTATGCCTTTGCAACCTATCCTCCCTGGTTTTCCTTTTTTGAAATGGGGTCTGGACTTTATTGGTCCTATTAGTCCTCCATCTTTAGCAGGGCAGGATTTTATCTTGACAGCCACATATTATTTCACTAAATGGAATGAAGTTGTCCCACTTAAACACTCACAGGATGAACAAGTCATTTCTTCCCTTGAAACTAATATTTTCTCCAAATTTGGCATTCCTTTAGAAATTATTACAAACAATGGTCTTGCTTTCATTTCCGCTAAGTTGACTCAATTTTTAGCTAATTTGGGAGTCAAACATTTCATCTTGTCATCTTATTAACCTCAACGAAATGGGAAAGTCGAGTCTTCTAATAAAAATATGGTTAGGATCATAAAGAGGCTCATTGAAGATAATCCTCATCAATGGCACACCCTCCTCACTTACACCCTTTGGGAAGATCACAGTACTACCAAGGTAAGCATAGGTTGCTCTCCATTTCAACTTGTTTATGGTCAAGAAGCTATTTTGCCTACTGAAATGGAACTTTCTTCTCTATGGTTGATGCTACAGATCGAAGAATTAAATTCTTCTAATGCCCCTCAAAGGATAAATGCATTGTTAGCTTTAGAGGAACAAATAATGTTTGCCTTGGAAAACATAAAGAGATGACAACAAACTGTGAAGAAATATTTCGAAAAAGAGCAAAAGTTGTCAGGTTTAAAGTAAATGAAAAATTCTTGCTTTGGGATTCATCCCATGATGATAGAGGAAGACATTCGATGTTTCAAAAATTATGGTTGGTTCCTTTTAAAATTGCTTTTGTCCTGGGTGTAAATTCTTATCTTCTAGAAGATTTGGAAGAGCGATCATTTTCCTATAGTACCAATGGTTTCCACTTGAAACACTATGTAGAACTAGTTTGAAGGTTGAACGTTGCATGAAAGTAACTGTTGTATTATAGTTTTTTGTTTCACTATTTTTATTTTTCCTTGTTGTTTTTCTTTTTTTGTTGTTTCGTTTCCATTGTTTTTATTTTATTGTTTTCCTTTATGTTTATCAAAAATAAACTTTGGATTAGTTTCTCCATAACAATGTTATTCTATATGTATTGTTGATCAATAACAATCAAGTTACACAGTTTTCATGATGTCCCCCTTGTAGACGTCACTAGAATTTCTTTCTACTTCTAGTACTATTGTTAGATAGATAATTGGATTTTCATTCCTACTTTCTACTTTCCCTTTCTTCCCTCCACCCTAAGATTCAAGAAGAGAATGCCAAAAAAAATTCTCCTTAAAACAATAAGCACTTTCACTATGACCAATTGAATGTTATGCATATAGGAACAAATCCCTCATACGTAACACTTTTCATAAGCTATTCCCAAAGTCTCGGATAATTGTTTTCCCTTAAACCACCTCACTCCCCTTGTGCATAATCATTTTGGTAAACAATTCTTTGATCTACAGTTCACTTGGTTTACAAAAGCAGACAATTTGAGTTCTTAATATGTTGGAAACATATCTCCCTATGGATTCGCCAGTTTTTTTAAGCTTAAAAGTGCATCGATGAATACTATGCTCGCACATGATTTCCAAGATTTATTATTTATCTATATTAATAATATACTAGTAGGTGGGGCACCTTTGTTATACTCATGGAAATATGGTGGATAAGAAACACTTATATTTTTTTTTCCTATGTGATGGTAGCAACACAGTTTTCTACACTTCATTTGTTTCAAATCATGGTTTAAAATGTTTATGCTAATATGTGGTTGTCTGATTAAAACATGGAGCTTAGTGGTTTGGATGATCTCTCATAAAATATGATAATGTTTCCCTTTTGAAAGAGAGAATTATACTCCAGTTTTAATTTTGATGTTGTGTATTGTTCATGTTGAAAGTTGGGTGATCTTGACCCTTGCTACTATGGTTGTGTGCATTATTTAAGTTGTATAGTGGATTTTGTTACTATTACATTGTCATTCGAAGGAACTTGGTATTGGCAAGGGGTGGTGCACTTTGGACTATCACGCACTTTGCAAAAGTAATATGGAAATTTTGGATTTTTGGTTGATTAATGGTTTGAATGTAGTGTTATGGTGAGTTGGCTAGTGGGATTGACTAATACTAAGAATTGAATGAATATATGAAGGGAGAAGGGACGTGTAGTAAATGCACTTCACATAAACTCCCATCACCCTAGTCATTTTTTCATTTTTGGCTTTGGTAGTTGCTCCTACTCTGCCTTGCTCGGTTGTGGAGGAAGTATACAATCTTGGGTTTTCTCCTCGCACAACATTTTACAGGTATGGGTTTTCTTAATTTTCCATCCATGAGAGTTACTCTGCATTTGAATCAAATGTTGGATCTTGTTTCTCATGGTTTGTGTGATTCTAAAGAAGTTATGACGTTTTGGAATTGTGTTTATGCTTGCATCTTTGGTTTCCTGTGGTGGTTGTTCTAGGACTATTGGATTTTAAAAGTTGGTCACATAGTCCTTGTTTTGTGTAATTGTTCATTGGAATTATTGAGTAAATATTATAGTGGAGCATGCTTTTCCATGGTCCTATTTTCGGGTTCGGCCTCTTTGTTGAAGTTGGTTTTCGCAGTCTACCTAAAATCTGGGATTTGTGGATACTCCACCTATATATTGACATTTTTGGTCTCTGTGGCTAAGTTTATCCATGCCATGTTTCGATCCTGTGGGTTTTTATGTGAACTATGATTAAAGATTAGAGAATTTTGTGCCTTTTCTTGGAAAAACCCTCAGTTGTTGGCTTCCTTGTTATAAGCTCACCATCATTGTTGCTTGGTAAATGCTATACAACATGAGAACATTGCTACCCTTATTTTTATGAGAGCACTATTCATGCTTTTTGGTTGGGAACTAACTTTTATTTGGTCGCTCATTATGCAATGTTGGAAAAAGGGTTGGCCTCACCTGTGCTTGTTTTGGAAGATGTAGTCTGCTTTTTTAAGTCCATAAAGCCGAGAGAAATATTTCATATTGTTGTTTTTGTGATCGATTATGATAGGGCACCTATGGAATGAGTTGTATGTGTCATTCAACTTCCAAAATCTCTGGTCGAACTTCCTGTTATCTATACCACTTACTCTCTTAAACCATGAAAATTAAATTGAAAACAAATTTACTCCAGTTTGAAGTTGATGGGAGCACTGTGTTTCCTTGGTTACTTGGGCACAATTTTTTTTGGTCCCTTGCTTGGTAATTCTGGAAGAGATCTGTACCCACCTATTCGTTTGAATCTTGTGTTCAAAATATTGAATGTTATTTTGGTTCAATCATTATGTTGATTGTATAAAAGGATCACATGTGTTCGAAATGTTTGAGGCTCAAATGAGAGAGATAACGTCCAGAATTACTGCATTGAACAGTGGTTAAAAAATGATGGTTATGCATTGTTTGTAAACATTGTATGTGTCCCTCTTGGATTAAAAGGATTATTATTGGAGTTAATGTTATGGTCATGGATCAAAGACTAAATTGTTGTTTATTATAGAGATTACGATGTTGTTCATTATAAATGTCATATAATGATAATGTGGGTACAATGGTTTCTATGATTAAATAATTGTGGGCATACAAATTATTGTGTAAATAATTTGGAAGCAAGCAAGCAAATTTTTCAAAGAAAATATCAGTCTGGATTATTGTTTTGAAAAGGAACACTTGTTAAAATTTGAAATTATGGACAAAGATATGTTTTCATTGTGTTTAAGGTAGCATGTTTTGATTTGTTTCACTTGAACAATATCCATATTGATTTCCTATCATTCTACCATTTTCGCTAATTATAATCCCCTCACAATCCCGATTTCACTTATTGCATCCTTGTTATTTGATATAATTTAAAAAGAAAAGTCTGTGTAGAAGCGACACAATGGATAACATAGAAAGGGTTGGTGACTGATATTTTGATATTTTTATACATAGTTAAATTGTTTGGTTAATTGTTGAACAATATTCGTATATGCATTCCCTATCATTCTACCATTTTTTGCTAACTACACTCCCTCCATATTTCCCATGAACCCAATCACCCCATGTTCACATAGAAATTGATGAATGGTTTATTATGGATGGATTTGCATGTATGTCGTGTCAATTTTTAAGTCAACTTTTGATTCATGCAAGTAGAGTGTCATGTATGGTTTATTAAGAGATTCATTACTAACAAAATGCTGCTATAGGATGAGCTTTTTCAGTAGAGGAAGCAATGGAAGAAATAATAGAGGCAGGGGAAATTGGAATTGAGGCCATAAGAGGCCTATATTTTCTATCCATTTTGACGTTGATCCTCAAGAATTGAACCAGTTTCTCCAAGATGGGTTATTTAATTGGGTTGGCCATGGGATAATGCACCCTAGACCAGAAATGCCCCCTTTTCATCCTCCTTAGAATATCCCTAGAATTCCTGCTCCTCCACATGTGTCTTTGCAGCCTTAAGTCCCCACAAATGATGGTTGGAAAGAGATCATCAAACATCATGTCTCTCACCATCGTGGTTGGACCACTATGTCATTTCCTTTACCACCACCTATCAATACCAATGTCTAAATTTCCTGTGTTGTTTCTCCAGTTCAGTCTTCACACACTGATAAGAGATTGAAAACCGATATTCCCCAACCTGTGCAAGATGAGGGAAAATAAGCTTCCTTCCCTTGTTCTCCCATGGGATCTGCGAGATACAACCCTAAGGGTCCAATCAACCACGGGGTACTTCCAAGAAGTCTAAGGGAAACAATAGTGAAAAAAAAAATCCTCAAAAAGTGGCAAATATGGTTTTTAAATTATGTTTTTTTTATGATTTCAATTGATGAGGAAAGTGCTTAATGGTTGTCAGCATTTTTGGACAACAAGTTATGTTTTGATATTTTGTGGATACTATGGATAGTTTGGATATATATGTTCTTTTTTGGATATGATATAAATTATTTTTGATATTTAAATATCGAGTTTGAAAGATATTCAAGGGAGTTACAAGGGTGGCATATGGTTAAAATGATTTTTTTTTGGGTGTATTATATTGCATGGTTTAAAAGGAAGAAATGATAGGAGTAACAAGGAGTCCCACCTACCTAGTTATTATTAATTAAGACCCTTAACTATATTATTATTCTTTATTTATCCTAAATTAATTGGTTAAGTTAAATCAACTTAACTAAGAAAGTAGTTGAACTAATTCAACTTATTTGGAAAGAACAAAATATGGATGAAAAGAAGAGACATGAGGAGAATAAAAGGAGAAATCAAGACTAAGGTTTTCTTTTTAGTTACATGAGATAGTTTCGGTTTTCATTCATTTTTGAGTTTATTCAAAGCCTAATTCTCTTCTTAACAACATGGTCTTATTGTAGACAACAAGGTTTGTTATAACCCTAATTTGCACTAGACATGCTTACTTAGCATCAGGCCATCTCAGATTCCTTCTTTTCCAAAACACTACTGACCAACTCTTCCTAAAAATACATTTTTTAAAGGCCCACACACCACACACCCTGCTCCACTACAACCCACGTGTATCTACAGTGTCCATGCTAGCTGACCCACTACATCTTGTGTGGACCTATAGTAGCACGAAAAAAGAAAAGTTGTTGACGGAACAAATAGATTTGGGTAAGTTAACTAAACCTTTCGGCCATGCATGGTCAATCATTCGACCAAATACCTAACTCCTTCTAGCCTATAAAAGAAGGGGTAAGGGTCCCATTTGAGAGGAGGAAAAACATAGTAAAGAAACTCTACCTGAATTCGTATTCCCCTTTGCCCAAGATTCTGCAACCATTTTGTGATTTCAACGAAGAAGAGAAGCAAGTGTGTTAGCAGTTGGTGCATAGTAAAAGAAGAGCCCAGGACCAAATTTGTGGAGCAGTGGCTGGCTTCAACATTATAAGTTTCTTTAGTGAAGTTAATAATAAAGAAGTACTTTTCCCATCCCACCATATGAAGTTTTCATTGTTTATTGCGTACATGTTGATTAAATCTCCAACCCATTAATCTGTAGATCAAATGCATGTGGAGTTATTTGTTTGTATTTTGTGAATGCAGGTCAGCCTTGGGAGGAGAGTTGTAGTAAAAGAGCGACCAAGCATGAAGAGGGATATATCTCAAACGCCGAAAATAAGGTATGTTCACTTGATTTTCTTAACTGTGTATTTGCTTAAGAATAATGGGGATTAGGTCTAGGATGATGGTAAAAACTAGGAATCTTTAGGTCATTTCTGCATGCATGATAAAAACCCTTAGTGCTAGTCTGTAGGAAGGATTTCCCACCCACAACAGAATTGGTGACCGCACTGGGGATTTCTCTTGGGTTTTCTAGGGGTACCTTTTGGTAGTTTTAAATTGGTTTCATCACCTTTTTTTCTGAGTTTCTGCAAGAGTCTGAGCTAGTAGGGATTCTGGTCTTCCATACCAGTACTCCCTTCTTTCTTTTCTTGGCTGCATTTTCTTTTTGGGAGTCATAGAGGTACATGCGGCCTGTATAAGGCCTACATGCATGTACACATGCCCTACCTTCACATAGCCCACATGCATACACCTGTTGATGAAGTGCTAGTTGTGTGTCTGAGAACCTAGGAAATCCTTCTCAGGAAGAGGCAGTCATCCTCTCCCCTGTAGAAGTGATCCTTCTAAGGGATCTTCTGGGTCCTTCTAGGTCTCTGATTGAAAAATCCATAGTCAGGTAAAATCCTCAGATCATCTTTTTCCTTGCATCTTTTTTTGTCAAAGTAAGTTTCTGTGTCTTCAAGGGATCTTGGTTCTCAATACCTGTACTCCCTACCCGAGCTTAGAAACTTTTCTTGCTTCTTTTGAGGAGAAACAGAGGCACACATGACCTGTAGTGGGCCTACATGCATGCATACACGTCTTGAATTTGGGCAGCCCGCATGCATACACTGGCTGTTGAAGTGACAGTCATGTGTCTGTCTAGAAAATTTTGAGGAGGCAGTCATCCTCTTCCCTGTCAAGTTTTTACTTCCCAGGTTTTTCTTGTTTCTTTCTGGTCTCTGTCATAAGCAGTTTTAGCCTAGTTTGTATTCCATCATAGATTTCTTTTTCATTTAAAACATTTTTTGTGTTTCCTAGCTTTTTAAACTTATTTTTAGCTTGGAATTTTAAGAAAAATGAGTTGCATTTTGAAAAAAGCATTCATTAGTTTCCTTTAGAATCTTTTGTTATTTCTTCGTTGATTAGAAGAAAATATAAAAACAAAAACTTAGTTTGTTAGATGTCTTTCTTTCGTGGCATTTTATTTGCATTGTTATTTGAAAAAGAAAAGAAATTAGCATAGTGTTGTTTTTTCTTCTCACTTAAAACCATTTCAAAAAATAAAAAAACAAATATATATATATATATATAATCATTCTTTGTGAGTGTTCATATAAGTTTCATCATTTTTCGCAAGAGTCTTAACACCATTAGTTGCACTACCGTAACCTTTTGAGTAAATCAAGCCAGTAAAAATAACACTAATTAAAATTTACTAGACTTTATGTTTGTAGGGTCCATCAACTAGACTAGACAAACATACGAGTCTGTGCTAAGGAGTGTAGAAGTCCGGTAACGTGGAAATTATTCGGGACCCACCTCTAACACAAGGGATAAACACGAGGTCGCGTGCGGAAAGGTAGCAGAGATAACCCCTCCAAAGCTGGACTAAGCATAGTGGTGAATGCATATAGAGGACTTGTCTTGGGATTTCGTTGATCGCATTTGCCATGGATCTTTGTGGGTCTCGAATCCATTCGAGGTCCTTAGTCATATTTCAGAACACTTTCTTTCAATACCCTTGATAGGTTTCGAGCTTGATACCCTGATCATTGCGGTCCACCCGACTATCGACTGTACCCACCTAGTGATTGTTCACGAGATGGCAACCTAGTTGCCTTTATTTTAGGGACTTACACAGGTGATTGCGAGGGTATACCGCAGTACCTAGGGCAGACATCGGGCCACACTTTGTAGAGTATATCTGGAGGGTTCTTTCATATTCGAGTTGCACTTGCACTGGTAAGTTGCTCTAGTGTCGGTTGGTGTAACTGTTCATCCAACTAGTTAGTTGTTTTCTTGATTTGCCTTTAGGAACTTTTAGTGTGTGCTCTGTTCTCCCTAGTTTTCCATACTGAGTTAGTTAGTTGTGTCTTTGGGTCTCTGACCTAGGGTGGTAGACCACCCACTCCGTCGGTTGAGATGAATTTTCAGTCTTCCACTTAGAAACATGGAGACGCCTCTTTATAGGCGTTGTTTTGATAACACTAGTTCTTTAGAGTCAATGTGTGAGACTTTTATGGACTTGAACAACCCCGCAAATGGAGAACCCGTGCACAAGATATTCATGGCTAAAGTTCATGATGATACCAACCAAGGAACCCCTTTGCAAGGGGATTCTTGTGCTTTTCCTTTCTTCGAAAATGTTGGTGTCCCTTTGCTGGCCACTTTGTACATTCTTGGGTTGAATGCGGGATTACCGGTTTGGTTGGGTTCCATTCCAAATGTACCAAATGCTCTTGACGCTTCTCAGTTAAGAACTTTATGTCATGGGAACCCTATTGATTTTTCTTCATCAGCAAAGTCTTCTCCTCCTCCTTCTCCCGCCTCTGGTGAAAGTACAGTTACTAGTAACTGGAAGTCTAAATGAAATAGAAAGAGGAAGAATAGGAAGAAGAAATCACCAACCTCTGTGAGTCATGTTGGAGATAGGTCGACAACCTATGCAAGTCATGTTGAAGACTAACACCCAACCTCTGCAAGTTATGTTGGGGGCACACACCGACCCTCTGCAAGTCATGTTATGGACCCATCACTAACCTCTGCAAGTCATGTTGGAGATGTGAAACCAACCATTTCTAGTCATGATGGGGGCATTAATTCTATTGAGAAACCTAGACAGATAGGACGTAAGACTAAGTTCCCTTGTAAGATTTGCAAGGGAGATCACCTGACTCATTTGTGCCCTAGCATTCCAGAGGTACAAAGATTGTGGTCCCTCTCTGCAAGATCTTCTGATTCTGAGTATTTTGAGGTTTCCTCACAGTCTATTCAACCATCGGTTGATAAAGTGGTCATGTCGATGTAGTCATCGGCTAATACCACTCCTCGTTTGGGGGGTGAGGTGCCTTTAGACCTTGTAGTCTCTCCGCCTATTCAGCCATTGGTTGAGAAAGTGGTCATGTCGATGCATTCATCGGCTGATCCCACTCCTCATTTGGGGGGTGAGGTTCCTTTAGACCTTATAGTCTCTCAGCTTATGCAGTCATTGGTTGAGAAAGTGGTCATACAGATGCAGTCATCAGCTGATCCCACTTCTCTTTTAAGGGGTGAGGTGCCTTTAGACCTTGTAATCTCTCAGCCTATGAAGTCATTGGTTGAGAAATTGGTCATGCCAATGAAGTCATCGACTGATCCCACTCCTCTTTTGAGGGGTGAGGTGCCTTTATACCATGTATCCTCACATCATATGTTCTCATTGGTTGAGAAAGTGGTCATGTCGTCGCGATCTTCGGCTGATCCCACTCTTCTCTTGGAGAGTGTTGAGTCTACCAAAGTGGTCAGGCCATTGCAATATTTGATTGATCCCACTCTTCTCTTGAAGAGTGTCGAGTACACCAAAGTGGTCACATCGATGCCATCTTTGGATGATCCCACTCCTCTCTTGGGGAGTGAAGTGTCTATTGAATGTGTTTTCGACATTTCAAGTTCTGTACTTTCAGAACAAGCGGACATTTCGCTCACTCCGAGCACACTCCCTCCAAGCCCTAGGATGGTTTCCTTTGATTGGAATGATCTTGTTGAGCCTCGTCTTCCTTCTTCTGCACCTTTTCAAATAAGGGTTGAAGTTAATTCAACAAACATTTATGAATGTATTGTGGATGAAGGAGCCTCTGCAAGTATTTTATCCTCCTCGGTTTGGAAAGTCTTTGGATCTCCCAAGCTTGTGTCTACTTCACATGAGTTGTTGGATTTTGACAGACGTCCTAGTGAATATTTGGGGGTTCTTCCTCAGTTGCCTATCTCGTTAGGTGGGAATATTGTCTGGGTCGATGTTATAGTTGTGCAAGGCCCGTTAGATTTCAATATGCTTCTTGGGTGTGATTATGTATATACTATGAACGCTATGGTATCTATGCTCTTCTGGGTGATGCATTTCCCCCACAATGGAAGCATTTCCACTATTGACCAACTGGCATATGATAATCACCATCCTAATTCAGTGTTAGTTCAGGCTACCCCTTTATATGTTCCTAGTGTTCATGTAGACTCCACCCCATCATGGATTAATTACGTGGCGTCTTATCCTCGGTGTTCAATTGTTTTTGAGCATGAACCCGTGCAATCATGTTTCCCTTCTCGAGACATGGAATCAACAATTGATCTATTGATTTATCCAATGGGGGCATGGGAGCCCTTGCATCCCCCTCTCGGTCCAAGTGGGATTGAGTATCCTTTTGAGTCTGATCTCGTTGCTTGTAGATCCTCAAGCCCTCATTCTTGTGATTCTTCATTGATAGACTCTGCCAGTTCTAGTTAGAACCTCCATCATCATATGGAGTATGGTTATTTTACTTCACCCTTTGGGACTGTCGACCCTCATTTGCGTGATTTCTTGGATTTTGAATTGCCTTCATATGAGGCTATCCTTGAAGCCATGACTGTGGTTTCTATACCGCAAGAGGACTTACACCGTGGTTTGTGTTTTCTTCCCTTTTGGGAGAATTTCCAAGTTGACTATCGAAGAGACTCATGGTCTGAGCCTAACAGTGGGCTCTACCTGAACTAGTTTCATACTTGAGTCTTATCTCCCAACAGGTCTTCTTTTAAGCCCTTTTCATACCCTCTAAACATGAAAAGATTGTCGAACGATCTTATGGCCTTTCACGCTCGTTAAATTGAAATTTGAAGTCAGGTCTATCTGACAGTATTTTACCCCTTTCTCAGTCTGGACGGTCAACTATACGAACAAAGGTATACTCTAGAGGCCTTGGATCTCTAGAAGAGTACCCTCAATTAAAATTTTAACCCTTTTTTGGACTTGAGGGACTAAATTATGAAAAAGGAACCCCCACAGAGTCCATAGTTAATCTCTTTTCAAACTCCCTAAAATTGAAAAGATTGTCGAGTGACCTCATTCTTTCACACTCATAAAAATGGTCCACAAGAATATTCTTGACAGAGTCCATAGTTAATCTTTTTTCATACTCCTTAAAAATGAAAAAATTGTTGAGTGATCTTGTCCTTATCACACTCATTAAAATGGTTTGGAATATATGTCTTTTTTGGTGCTAATTTATCCCTTTTTTGAACCGACTAGACTATCTTTGAAAAAGGTACCACAGTGGAGTCTCCTTTTACATTTTTTCATACTCTTTAAATATGAAAAAATTTTGAGCTTACCTTCTCTGGGCTCGTAAAACTTACATCGAAGGACGTTACCATTGTGTGTTTTGTTAACCGCATTTGCATACCCTGTGTCTTTGGTATAATGTCGACTCCATGTTGCTCTCAACTGAACCATCTGAAGCATGCCTTATACGCAAGCCCTGTAGCACTTTTCCTCTACGTCTTGAAACCTTGGGCCCTAGGAGGGATTTTTCCCGAGCATCCTTACTTTGAACATTAGTCTTTTTCTTGCTCCTCGAACTAGTATGTTTGTGACACTCAATTCCTCCTTTGTAGCGTAGCATTCTTTTATTATTTTTCCAAAATTATTGAAAAAGAAAAAAAAAATCAAATATACCCCAAAAAGAGGAAGGGAAAAGTATTTTCTTTTTATTTGGAAGCACAATGAGTCACCCCTGGACAAATCACATCCTTCCATTTGTTCGTCAAGCTCTGGGATTTAATAAAACCTTATGAATTTGTTTTCGCTACATAGAGTTGTGTCCTCCTCTATTTGGTTATTCTTCCAAACATATGGAGAGTTTGCGTTGCCTCCTGCATCGTGAAATTATGTCAAATGCCATGTTGCCTGAGTCTCATCATTTGTTGTGCTATTTCCCAAGGGAATTTTTACCAAGCCTGAGTCGACCCCTACGTAGTTTGTCTCTTGCACTCATGCCCATCCATCCCGAAAGTCCAATCAAGTCTTTGACTGAAATCAATGAAGCCTTCAGTCTGATCATCAAGATCCTCTAGTCCATACTCGACGAGTTGTTGAAGACCTTTGGGTAGTGAAGTCATACACTCATATTACACTCCTACTCGAGTTTTGAAGATTTTGAAGTTGTTGCTCGAGCTCTGAAGACCTCATCTCTAGCCATTAGGCCTTATCAACTTCTAGAAGATGGATATTGTACATGTATATCTTTTTTATTTTGAGATGTAGCTCCATTATGTATTGCTCATGGCTACACTTTATATAGTTATATGACATGGATCTATAGTGTATTTGATTGGTATCCATGATTTTATTTCATCCTAAGCATGGGTATGCCGGCCTCGGTGAAACAATTGTTATTTTGCGGATGGAACCTCTCGATTTATGGTCCATAGGCTCACTTGTTTGGAACGTTGGTGAAGATTGATAATGCATTTCAGCCATTAGATGCTCTTTTGACCTCACACATTAGGGGGCGTCTGTTATAACCCTAATTTGCACTAGACATGATTACCTAGCATCAGGCCATCTCAGATTTCTTCTTTTCCAAAACACTACTTAACAACTCTTCTAAAAATACCTTTTTTAAAGTCCCACACACCCTGCTCCATTACAATCTGCGTGTATATACAGTGTCCATGCTATCTGACCCACTACAACCCACATGGACCTATAGAAGTACGAAAAAAGAAAAGTTGTTGATGAAACACAACTTTGGGTAAGTTAACTAAACCTTTCAGCCATGCATGGACGATGATTCGACCAAATACCTAGCTCCTTCTAGCCTATAAAGGAAGGGGTAAGGGTCCCATTTGAGAGGAGGAAAAACATAGTAAAGAAACTATACCTAAATTCGTATTCCCCTTTGCCCAAGATTCTGCAACCATTTTGTGATTTCAACGAAGAAGAGAAGCAAGTGTATTAGTGGTTGGTGCACAGTAAACGAGGAGCCTAGGACTATATTCATGGAGCAATGGTCGGCTTCAACAATGTAAGTTGATTTAGTGAAGTTAATAATAAAGAAGTACTTTTCTTGTACCACCATATGAGATTTTCATTGTTTATTGTGTACATGTTGATTAAATCTCTAACCCATTAATCTGTAGATCAAATGCATGTGGAGTTCTTTGTTTTTCTTTTGTGAATGCAGGTCAGCCTTGGGAGGAGAGTTGCAGTCAAAGAGCGACCACACATGAAGAGGGATTGATATTAAACACCAGAAATAAGGTATGTTCACTTGATCTTCTTAACTATGTATTGCTTAAGAATAATGGGGATTAGTTCTCGGATGATGGTAAAAAGTAGGAATCTGTAAGGTAGCTAGAGAGGTAGTGGGGGGGCCCAGAGGGACCATAGTGATAATAGCGGAGGTCATTCAATGTAAGGTGGACTAGGTCCACTATATTATTAAATAAGACCCACTATGGTAGTTAGATATAATAAATGTAAGAGGACTTCTTAGAAG
>JZKD02S2408724.1:134879-154388 GCA_000966675.3 Picea glauca
GTTCTACTTCTAGAAGATTCCTCCTCTAGAATGTTCTTAGGTGATGGTAGCACTATATAAAGGGGTTTAAGCAATGTAATGAGACATGAAGAGAAGTATTGTATTTGGAGCTGAATCTCATTAGGAGGATGCCCCCTCGAAGAGGCAAGTGAACAGGAGAGGATCCCTTCCATAACAGGATCCATTGTATGGTGTTGCCCTACCTTAAGGGTTTGATAATAATAAATTGTGGTTTCTTCTATCTTGTTTTGTGGATCTATTGTGTATTCAGTATTTGTGGTGATTATATTTGTAGATCTATTCAGGTTCTTAACAGAATCTTTAGGTCATTTCTGCATGCATGATAAAAACCCTTAGTGCTAGTCCGTAGGAGGGATTTCCCACCCATAACAAGGTTCAAGACTGAACCACACTTTTCAGACGCTTGTTTTAGAGGTGTTGATCCATCCTTGAGAGTCTTTGTATTCTTGTATGTTTGTGAATTAAGTTTCATGGATGATAAAGGATATCTTGTAGATTCAAATTGGCAGTAGTTTGTGGCAAGATGATCAAGATTATTAATTTCAAGTTTACTTTACTGTCGAAGTATTTTTGTATGGTGTTCATCGAATATCTTTAAATAAGACTTTGGTCCATGCCCTCACAGGGGATTTGTAAAGAGAAAATGTTTTGATATCTCAAATTGAAATAAAATCAGATTTCTATTGCGTCTCATATAAGTGTATTTGTGATATGGTTACTTTTTGCTTTTTGATTTCCATTTTTAATTAATCTCAAATCTATGTATATTTCAGAAGTTTTTATTTTATTTTATTTTTGCAACATATTTAAACTATAAATCATCTTGAATCCTTGTAATTAATACTTGCGTATTGAGAGAATATTTTGAAGCTATAAACCCTTGGGTGAAATTCCCAACTATCTTGTCCTAGTCAAGAAATATTTGAAAATGATTGAGTAAGGTAATTCATACCTTTTTCTCAACACTCCTTTCCTCCTCCATGTCCATTGGAGTTGGTTCCTTCCATACCCAAATGGACATTCATCCCTATGATTTAATCTACTTGACTGTAGAATACTTGTGTATCATCCATCTCTTTCCCCTCTATGCAGATCTGATCTAATCAATCTGTTGTTATTTATGTAAAATGTGGAGCCAACAAAACCTTCTCAGGCTTACTGATTCAACAATTTTATAAAAACATGAACCATTTTGGTTCAATAACCTATTAGACTTATTTCTTGTGAATTTTTGAGTAGTTGTCTAATCAGCCCCCTTTTCTGGGTGAGCAACTATGTTTTGTTGTCCCAAACCTTTTCTATCATTGCTTTCTTGCTAAATTTTGATCTTTGAGAAGAAATTTATGGACCTTTAACCCTTGTGTTTTTTATCTGTTGCACTCCTTATACAACTGATCTCTTTTCTCTAATCCAAATGGATCTTAGATATTTGCTGGATCCTATCATAAAATTCCTAGGTCTTCAATACCTCTTCTGATGCATGTCTAAACAAGCCAAAACCCACAACTTCCTTCCTAGCCCCTTTTTCCTTCTTTAACACAGTTTTTAGGCACTACCCCTTCTTCTTCAACCCCCAACCACATTTTACCATAGGTTGTGACCAAGTTCTAGAAGTCAGGTGCTTATCAGGAGCCTAGGGAACTTTGGGGCTCCAAAAATTTGATCTTCGGAAGATCCTGCTACTTCATGCCTTATTTATCCCAAACGTCAAATTGGAAAATCCTTTCACAATACATTTTCAAAGCTTTGGGGATCTGCTGCTTCAAATCTTTAGAGATTCAAAGCTTCAAAACTTCTATCTTTGAAATTTTTTTCCTACTCCACACTTTATATCTTCCAAATTTGTGAATCCTCGAAGAATCTCTCTGGAGCTTCCCGTGTCTGAGGTTCTTGCATAAACATACACAAATTCCCTCGAATGCTAAATTCTCTGAACTTCTAGAGTCTTGTCAACAACCATGCACTAGGGGGGTTCTATGTGGCATAAAATAAGTAGTGGACACGTGGCTCAATCCAACAGATGACATGTGTCATGCTCCAATTGGTCTGAACAATATTTGAAAAGATTTAAAAATGATGACACATGCCAAGCATATAGTGTTCTAACGTCACCATAGGTGACATCAATGGACACATCATTCCTATGCTTCTTGAATTTACAAATTTAGACTTCAGAGGTTTCTACCTCATCACTCTATGATTTCCTCGAACGTCGAACCGACGAAGTACTGAACCATTGTCTCTTCAGAGCTCTGATGCTCCGATGCTTCTTACTTTGACAGATTTTACAACTTCTTATAACATTTCCTTCAAACACTAATTTTCTTAGCTATGTTGTCATTCCATTATGGTGGTAACATGTGGCCCCACCGACGAGAAACACGTGTCAGGTCACAATTGGTTCTAACGACCTGTCAAAGGTACAAATTAAGTGACATGTGGTAGGATAGGGTAGGTCCATGTCACCCTAGGTGACATCATCATGTCACGTCACATTGGTGCCTTGAAACTTTGACACTTCGAGCTTTTTAAATTTTTACATCCACAAACTTGTTTACTCCTGAATGTCTAACTTTTGAAAAATTGTTTCCCAGAGCTTCAGGACTTTGGGGCTACGGGACTTCATGGATCCAAAAGTTCTTCCTTCACCATCCATTATTTCCTCTAAAAGACGAATTCATGAAATATTAGAGGGTCCTTTTTTGAAGTTCTGAGCTTTAGATGTTTCTACCTCATTACTCAATGATTCTATTGAACTCCAAATCAATGAAGTACTAGGTTGGTGATCCTTCTTGGCTTCGGAGCTTCGACTCTTCAGATCTTCGGGCTTTAGATAAATTCACACCTTCTTCTCCCATTTCTTCCAAACATCAAATTCTCAAACCTCTTAACTTTTCTAGGGTCCACGTAGTACAATTGTCATCATATAATATGGTTACACGTGGCCCCCACATGTCATACTGCTATTGTTCCAACATGTTCGTCAAAAGTACAATTATGTATAACACATGGCATGACTAGGGGAGGTTCACATCACCCCTGGTGACATCATCATGCCACATCATACCTTGTGCTTCGACACTTCATAGCTACGAGCTTCAAAATATTTCTTGATTTATGACCATGTTTCTCTCAAACTCCAAATTTTTGAACAAATGCTTCCTAGAACTTTGGGACTCCGGGGCTCTAGGACATCAGATCTTTTCTTAACATTACCTCTCCATTTTCCCAAACTTTGAATTTTCGAACTGCCAAAATTTTGCACGGTTGATATGTAGACACGTGTCCCTGTTAATCGAACAATCTAGATGAGTTCTGGAATTTGAGACTTCAAGAGGAATTCCATTCTTATTTCACTTCAACCAATTTCCTCAAACTCTAAACCACTGAACTCCTCAGGGAAAATCCACGACTCTCCTCCTCTTGGATGATCTATGGCAAAAAATCACTCCAGGACTTTGGAACTTTGGGCTTCAACCCCTTTTACTCAAGAAAATGTAAACTTCATTGAAGTCATGATGTCCAAAGGACTTGGAGGTTAACTATCATGCACCTTTTCTAGATCTGACAATTGGGAAGGGTCTGCCTCCCCCTGCATAGATCCTAGGACTCAAATTCAATCTTGTAGTTATCAACCACAATCATTGTGATAACTTCTCCTCCACTTCTCTTGAGATTTCCATTACCACTGAGGATCTCTCTCAGCACCCCTCTGGCACTTTGTACATCAATTACCTATGGAATTTTTACTTCAATTCCTCATACACGACCCATCCAGGTTCAGTGTTGAAACCATGGGGTTTGATATCAATTTTAGTGTCCCCAACCACCCAAGTCGGGGCATGCTACTACAATTATGCCATGTTCAAGATCTGATACCAATTTTTAGCATCCCCAACCATCCCAGGGCCAGACCATGCCACCTTACAAAAAGACTCAACTTCATTTGCGAAAAATATCATAATTAATAAATTAAAAACAAACATCTACTTTTTGTTAACATACACATAATTATGCAGAAACGTACAGTAAATAAACACATGTGAAACATAAAACATGTAATTAAGCATATATAAAGAGTACTTATCTATTTAAGAAGGACACCAACTACATGCAAACCTTCCATGAACCTCCTAGCCTTAGACCACGCTGCTCTAAGCTATCAATAGTGGGTCACCCCCGAGATGAGACTAAACTCCACCTAGGGTAAAGGGAATCCTAGGCTAGGATGAGGTTACAAAATCTCGAGGAAGGATTCTATCCCAGGAGTCCACTCACGTCCACAACTTATAGTCCCTCATTCCCCACATTCCCCTCCCACCCTAGGGAGTGTGCCGCTTCACTACTCAAAATCCCTTCAGTGACCCAACTACCCTTCCAGGGATTCAACAACATGCCATACAGGAAGTCTCAAAGCACTACAACTGTCGTGATACTCCCTCTGGGAAAATCACTTACCCAACAACCTCTCTCACCTGGAGAGAGTTTCTCATAGCCCTGACAACTTGCTTCTTTAGTCCATCTCCCATGCTAATCAAGTCAGGGTAATAGCAACTACAAAATCGGTCATGGGCTCTGGTAATTAAAGCAAGCCACACAAGTCCAAAGAAAATCATGGGAAGCAATAATAAAATGGATAGGGTGCAATATGGCTCAGTCATCATGCAATCGTTATATTCTTCACATGATTAAAATGGTTAGCTTCACGGGGTTTGTAGTTTTCAGAGCTTGCATCCTTCCATTGTTTGTGCCCCCCAATGTCCAAGGAAATAATGTCTCCCTCAATGTGTGAGCCCCCCTGCATGGGAATGATACTCTCTTAAATTTTCATGTTTCTTGGTTAAAACCTCTCTCTCTAGGAGTGCATCCCTCTCCACTTGGAGTTCATTCCTTTCCCCAAAGGAACTTAGGATAAAAATCATTATCCTCCAACATTCCTTTTTGAATAATATTAATTATTCTCTCTTTAGATAATCCTTTTGTCTTACCCTTTTACCCTATCTTCTTATCCCCTTCCCTTCCCCTACCTAGTGGTTCTTAGTCCCCCATAAATCTTTCTTTATGGTTGGTTTGTACGCAGTGATGTGCTTTTTATTTAAATGATATGCATAATTACATATACAAAAATAGGCTCATTGGCCTTAAGTGATCCAGGATCTATGGCCCAATATTCACATAAGACTCCCATCTTATAAAAACTTGGATCAACATCCTATAAACATAATTACAATTCAGCATAGGCTCGGCCTTGGGGTATTACAGGGGTAGTTATCTATTTCTGAATTTTTGTTTATATTTACAAAATCAACACAGATCTTCATGTCTCCATTTTTATTCATAAAAGGGACTAAATTGGAAATCCTTTCCATGTGTCTAATAGGAAATATAATATTAGCAACCAAGAGTTTATTCAATTCTCCCTTCACTAGGGGATCTAAGTTTTGACAAACTTTACTTATCTTTTGTTGAAAGAATTTTTTCTAAGGATTCATTGATATAACATGTTGAGTGATCCTAGTATCAAAAGTTTTGAGGTCATCATATGGCCATGAAAATATGTCTCCATATTCCTTGAATAACTTGATAAATAAAAAATTCATCTAGAGAAAAATCGGTACCAATATTGACCATTTGTGGGTGGTCATCAGTCCCCAAATTTATGGTTTTATACTTCATAGATGAGTTGTTGGTTTTTTACTTGGTGACCTTCCTAAACTTATCTTGTAAGTCAAAACGTTTTTCGATTCTCACCACAGTTTTTGGAATAGCATTGGTTTGAACCCATTTTTCTTCAATAAATTGTCTTGGAGGAACTTTAGTTAGACAATTTAAGTCTTTTTCATGTTTACCTTCATCAATGGTTGAGTCCTTAAAGGAATCTTCCATGTGAAATAAACTGGTGATCTGTTGGTCATCGTCGAAGACTCTATGTTAAGTACCAAATAATGAATAGATAAATATCACAATAGATCCAGAGAGAAATATAGAAGAAGCCACACTTTATTATAAGAAAACACTTGAGGTACAACAACACCATACAATGGATCTTATTATGGAAGGGATCCTCTCTTTTTCACTTTCCTCTTTGAGGGTGAAACCTCCTAATGAGATACTCACTCCAAATACAACACTTCTCTTCATATCTCATTACATTTCTTGAAGCCCTTTATATAGTGATACCAACCACCTAAGAACATTCTAGAGGAAGAATCTTCTAGAAGCAGAACCTTCTAAGAATTCCTCTTACATTTATTATATCTAACTACCATTATGGACCTTATTTAATACTATAGTGGACCTATTCCACCTTACATTGAATGGCCTATACTATTATCAATATGGGCCCTCTGAGCCCCCCACTACCTATTTATCTACCTAACATTCCATCCCTCTTATGAAAGCGTTTTCCTAAACACTTGTTATGAGAGTTTACACCCATTTACCAGGGTCCCATGGATAAGTATGGAACATAGTGTTAAAGTAGACTAGAGAACTAGGGTACCATGGAAAAATGAAATCCACCATGTTGAAGTAGTCCAACCGCAATTGTAAATCATGGTCCCATGTACAATTTATCATTTGAACTTTATGTGGAAGATATCGAAAGACAATAACCAACTAAAAATTATTCTCCAAAGATTGACACATTTCATGTGGATTGAAATAAGAAGATCCATCCATATAGTGGGAAAGGGTCGTAGTTGAATTTGGAAGGAATAATACTTCAAATATATAATAGATTTGAAAATATACTCCAGAAATAACCAAGAATCTCAACAAGAATAATCCAAACCATTCACCAAATATTGAACACAAGAAATAGAGGAAACTCTTGAGGTATGGTAACACCATATATTCATCATTAAGGAAGGATACCAATCTTTAATAAATTCCTTATACATTTATAATATTATTCACTATGCTTAATTACATTGCTTACACTTCTTCATATAGATCTATCTATCTCCTAGGAACCTTCTAGAGAGCCTTCTCACATTTATTATATCTAACTACCATAATGGGCCTTATTTAATATAGTGGACCTAATCCACCTTACATTGAATGATTTTCACTAATAATACATAACCACATTCTTATGTATTGAATGAGTTCCACTAATAATACATAACCACATTCCCATTGGGTACCTCCCTAGGTACCCCATATTACCTTCCTAGGTATACTATTCCACCCCCATTCACATGTTTCATCCTTGAAATAGGAGAAGAAACCATACAATATGATAAAATAATAAATGTAGCCAACTGGTACCAAGTATGACCATCCATCCATCCTAATGGAAGTCGAACATGATCTCCAATTGTTTCCTTTGCACCATGATCTTCCTTTGCATCATGTTTGGGTTTCCATGGGATTGTTTCTGTAGCATGATATCTTCCTGTAGTGCTAGTAGTCCTCCATGCACCTCTTGATCAATTTCCTTTCTATTTCCATCCTAGTGCATAAATGTCTTGATTCTCACGCCCTTTCCTTGATGACTATTGTTTTTCTACATGATGTAGATGGAGATATACAACAACAATAGGAATTTGTTCTTTTTTCTTCAAATATGCAACACATTGTGCCTTTGAGTCAATGACCTCCTTTGCTTCTTGATTGTGTCCTTCCTAGGGTTTTTCTTCATCTCTTTCTGTAGACTCTTCCTTTGATTAAAATTCAAACTCAACAATAACTTCTTTGTTGGCCTTCATGGGCCCATATTTATTACTAAGAGACAAATCCTACAATGTGATTTTCATTTTCTTGTACCACAAATTCAATTTTTTTTTTTCACATTAATATTAATGGTACCCATTGATTCTATCGAAGAATATCCAAAAACAATATCCACTTCATCTTTTAACACCCTAGTTCCTCCCATCTTGTAATTAATCATTAATTATGATTACCATGATAAGGAATGTGAACGATGTAAATGTATTATTGATCCATATTTTATGAGCAGAATGAAATGACTATATATTATTAACATGTTCTTAACACAAAATAATAGAGATACAGTAAAACTGGTTTTATATTCAATAAGGAAATAAGTTGAAACTGTAAAATGCAGCGGAAACAAGCTTGCTGGAACGGTGGTGGCTTATCTCTGAGAAGGGATGTGACAGATATGCTCATTCATAAGAAGATGATTAAAATGAGGCTCTGAAGACATTTTTACAATAAACAAGAATGGAAAAAACCCTATACATCCAAAAACATAATGCTAGGATATGAAGCGCCAAAAGTCATGTGGGCCTCATCTGGGTAAGTTAGTACATCAACTTCCTGGGGTCGTAACTTCTGCATACAATCTCCATTGTCAAGGATATTCATTTTGGGGGCTCAATCATGCCTTTGTATATCATTGAGAATATCGATCCCAAAAAATCTTCATTTAGGCCCTCAAAATGGGCCCGAAAGTTAAAATTGCTAAAAATAGTAAATTGCCAAAATTGTCAGAAAAATGTTTTGAGCCAGTTGGAAAAGGTGGGTGGCCACCGATATCCACCTGGATGAATCCTCCCTCATTAGGAATAAATGGTCTCCATTTCATTGATTTCACTCATTAGATGAGGAAATTTCTGTTGAATTTGGGCCTGGGTGAGCCACTTGCCTTGGTGTAGGAGTTTCCCTACTTTGACGAATCGATAAAGATGGATCCTTTGCTGTCAAGTGCCCTTGATCTATGTGTCCACAATATGATCTCTAGATGCCTATTGTATGCATTCACGGTTGAGCTCTGTTGGTGTCATCTTCTCTCCTACATCTAAGGTGTCCAATAATGGTGGGAAATAAGGGTGAAGGAGATCCACGTTGAACACTGGGTGCATCCCAAGAAAAGGAGGAATGTTGAGCTCAAAAGAATTATCCCCCATGGACTTGGTGATGGTATACGACCCATAACGAAGTGGGTGGAGATTTTGATGGGGTCCTGTAAGGTGTTCTTTCTGCAAGTGCAACCAAACTTTGTCGCCCACCTAAAACTTATGCGGCACCTGATGTTGATCATGGCACTACTTATACTTGTCATTGGACTTTTGTAGGATATCTTGAACCTGTTGGCAGATGTGCTGGATCTTCTCAATGAACCAGGTGGCTTTGTCAGCTTTAGTTGGAGCAGGAGATGAGTCATTCGAGGTGACTGCAAGGGGAAGTGCAACATCTATGGGACCCAATGGTTGGAATCCCAACCCCACCTGAAAAGGGTTGTGGCCAATTGAGATATGCAGGGGTCGGTTGTAGCTATGTTGGACATAGGGAAGGCTCTCATCCCATGTGCAAGGGTGATTTGAATTATACATGTGAAGGATATGCACAATCATTTGATTTATGACCTCGGTTTGGCCATGTATCTGGGGGTGGAAGGTTGTGGATTTGGTGAGATTGGTGTCCAGTAGTGACAAGAGGCTTGACCAAAATGTGCTGAGAAATCGTTTGTCCCAATCTAAGACAATGGTTTGTGGGATTCAAAAATGTACCCAGACTCGTTCAAAGAAGAGCTTGGCAGTGGCCTCTATTGTGATGTTCTTCTTATATGAAACCATAATCGCCATCTTATAAAAGTGATCAAAAACCACAAAAACACAGTCATTTCCCCGCTTGGTGGATGGGAGGCCTAACATGTAGTCCATTGAGATGGATTCCCATGGCCTGTCAGGAGTAGGAAGAGGGGTGTATAGGCCATGTGTCTTAGTTGTTAGTTTGGCAATAACATAGGACCTAATATACTTGCTCACCTCTTGTCGAAGTTTCATCCAGTAGAAATGTTTCTATAGCATTAACACTATATTTTCGACGCCAAAGTGTCCTGCCACCTGACTGTAGTGGGATTCCCATATCATCTTCTCTCACTCACTTGACGAAACACATATATGGCCGAGACGACAACAGCCCATCCTGAATATGGAAATTATTGACAATTGCATTTTCACCCAACATTTGGTAGGTGGTGGTGAAGTCCAGGTTTGTCTCATAGAGTTGGGGCCATCCAGAGGTCTCATGGTCGCTGGAGTTTAGCACCATGGTGAGTATCGTAACTGGCAGTCTGTTGAGGCAATCAACAATGTGATTGGTGCTTCCTATTTTATACTTGATGTTGAGTTAGAGTTGCTGCAAGTATGTGGACCACTTTTGATGGTGATCATTCTTCAATTTTCCTTGTGTCTGCATGAACTGCAGTGGCTTATGATCAGTGTGGATGAATGTCTCCTTACCAAGAATGTAATGTCTCCATTGGTAGCAGGGTTTCATAATGGAATACATTTCTTTGTCATAAGTAGGGTACTTACGAACAACATATGATAGTGTCTCACTATGATAGGCCATGGGGTGGTTGTGTTGAGTGAGAACGACACCCATCGCATAGTCTGAACCATTTGTCTTGATCTCAAAGGGATTATGTACGTCTGGTAGTGAAAGTACTAGATATGAGCACAAGCGTTGCTTCAAATCGTCAAATGCTTATTATTGGGATTGAACCCACATAAATTTTACCTTACCACCACCCCTGGGTATTTGGATGAGGGCCCATGAAATATGGGAGAATCCCAACATGAACTAGTGGTAGAAATTGGCAAGGACCAAGAAGCTCTAAAGATCAATGACTGTGGTTGGGGTTGGCCAGTCACAGATGACTTGGATCTTGGTTGGATCCACATGTACGCCATGCTGATCAATTATGTAGCCCAAGTAATGGACCATGTCCATGCCTAAGGAGAATTTTTCTAGGTTGGCATATAGCTTGTGCTACTGCAGGGTGTGAGAAACCTACTGAATATGTTGCAAGTGTTTGGGCCAAGTATTGCTGTAAATGAGAATGTCATCCCGATACACCACTACAAAAGTATTGGTGAATGTTCGTAGGATATCATCCATCATCCTCATGAAAATGGCTGGAGAATTTTTCAAACCAAAGGGCATGACCAACCATTCAAAAAGGCCTTCCTTTGGCCCGAAGACAGTTTTCCATACATATGTATGTTCTATCGGGACTTGGTGGTAGCCAGACTTCATATAAATATTACTGAATTATTTTTCCCACGTGAGTTGATCAAGGAGGTCGTCGATTCGGGGAATTGTGTACTAGTTTTTAACTGTGATTTTATTCAAAGCCTGGTAATCAATGTAGAGTTTCCAGGTTCCATATTTCTTTCATATCATCATGATTGGGCTCCCGCAAGGTGATGATATGGGATGGATGTGCCCCTTGTGTATTAGTTCTTAGATTTTTCACTTGATATCCTCATTCTCTAACGGAGGGAGGTGATAGGCTGGAGCATTGGGTAGCGGTGCAGTGAGGTCTAGATCGATGGGGTGCTTGACCTGACAGTGAAGAGGTACCCCGGTAGGTGAGGAGAAGATATCTGAGTATTCTTCCATGACCTTATCTACTTGCTTCTGCTGTGTGGAGAGGTCGGCTGCAGAGACCCTGGATGTGGTTGTGATATTTCGCTTATTCTGAGAGATAATCACAAAGAAGACAAACTTACCCATATGAGAGATGACCTTCTTGCATTTCTTATCATAGATCAAGGAAATAACACTAGGCGGGACTACCTCGACTATACTGTACAATTTCCTGTTCAAAGTAATAATAACACTATGAGGCCTAGACTCATATACAACATGAAGTTTCCATAAATAAGGTTGGCCTAAAAGAACACCACAAACTTCAAGAGGATAAACATCACACAACACCTCATCTTTGAAGGGCTTGATGTCATACGATAGTTGACATTGTTGGCTAACGCGAAGATCACTTCGTTGGCGGAGCCATCCAATGGTGTAGGGTTGTGGGTGTTGTGTTGTCGACATGGCTAACCACTTGATGACCTCTGCTAAGATGAGGTTCTTCTAGCTACTGCTATCCACAATGAAGTGCAGTGGGGTGCCTTATACCCACATATATGAATGGAACAAACGTTCTCCTTCTTCTGGCTCATCTAGTTCACCAGGCTAGAGCTTGGTGGTAGCAATGGTGGCATTGAGTTTCGCATCAATGATTCATCTTCCCCTTTATGTTTCTATCTCAGAATCTAAACCCGCATCTGATTTAGAGGCTTTCACTTCATCCACCATTAACTGCTTTGGGTGACAATCAGGAGTGTTATTCCAAGGGATCTTATGGAAGTCGCACCACTTCTCAGTATCTTTCTTTGTCTTTTCGATGTCCTTCTTTTCTTGCGGCTTGGAATAGTTGTCCTGATACTATCCATATTTTCTTTGTCCTTTGTTCTATGGGTTGGGGCCATGCTTTCTTGGCTTTTTTTGTGAGGGGTTCCCAGGCCCAAATTCCCACGTCTTTTGTTTGAGCTTCTGCTCGATTTTGACGACATATCGGTAGGTCGCTCTCAAGGATGAGATGTACAAAAATTACATTTTGGTATGGATTTATCTATGCAAAGCACCCTGATACTTGAGCTCTATATTTTCCTCCAAATCTTTGATACCCATCTTGGTGCATAAGGTATAAAAGATATTTGTGAAATCTGGCACTGCTTGGTCTATTTCTTGCTGTAATGTGGTCCATTTGGTATACAAGTTTTCATAACTTCTGATAGGGTAGTATTGTTCCTTAATAGAATCCTTGAAGGATTCCCATGTGGTCGTGACTATAAATAATAAGGGTTCCTCTATTTCCTTTTTCTCACAGAAATTTTCCCACCAGTCTTTGACAAGGGAAATGAATTTGAGGAGTGCAAAAATAATCTTTTTTCTATTCAAAAAGTTATGGACAAAAAAATACCCTTGTAGTATAT
The DNA here is from genome assembly GCA_000966675.3 of Picea glauca. Taxonomy (NCBI): domain Eukaryota; kingdom Viridiplantae; phylum Streptophyta; class Pinopsida; order Pinales; family Pinaceae; genus Picea; species Picea glauca. Next base: position 147,662 of record JZKD02S2408724.1, read on the forward strand.
TCAAACAATTTTATATAGCATATGCATCTATCTGACCTTCAAATATAGGAATATTGAATTTTATTTGTACCTTGAAGGGGGTGGCACCTCTGATTGAAGAAGATGTGTCACCTATTGGTAGCCGCCGAAGGATTTCCGCGAAACTATCCATCATCTCGTTCCTTTGTAGCATGAGGCATTCCTCAATCAACAGTTTGAAAGGATCTCCTATCCCTTCATATTTATTTTCTCCTACCATGAGAGGTTGCTTGGGCGTGCTATAGATTTTTTCCTTAAGAGAAACAAACTCGAGACCCAACTCTTTGTACTCCGACCTCGTTGGGGACATGCATTAAGATGACAAGGAGCAGACCACTCTGATACCACTGATCCAGATTTTATGATAATACTGAAATGACTATAGATTATTAACAGGTGCTTAACAAAAAATAACAGAGATACAGTAAAATTGGTTTTCTATTCAATAAGGAAATAAGTTGAAACTGTAAAATGTTGCGGAAAGAAGCTTGCTGGAATGGTGGTGGCTTATCTCTAAGAAGAGATGTGACCACTGTGCTCATTCACAAGAAGATGATTACAATGAGGCTTTCAAGGGATTTTTAAAATAAATAGGAATTCCAAAATCCCTAGACATCCAAAAACCTAATCCTAGGAGATGAAGTGCCAAAAGTCATGTGGGCCCCGTCTGGGTAAGTTAGTACATCAACTTCCCAGGGTGGTAACTTTTACATACAATCTTCATTATAGGCGTATGATAGCCCGTTGGAAATGTATCATTGAGGAGATTAATTTTTTCGGCTCAATCATGCCTTTGCATATCATTGAGAATATCGATCTCGAAAAACCTTCATTTAGGCCTTGAAAATGGTTCTGGAAGTTAAAACTGCTAAAAATAGTAAATTGCCAAAATTGTCAGAAAATTGTTTTGAGCCAGTTGGAAAAGGTGGGTGGCCACCGATATCCACCTAGGTAAATTATTGTTTATATTTCCAATTACTGACTATGGGATTGAAGCCTTGAAGTACTAACCATCATATCACTAGAGGAAATAATGGGAAAACTATAAGAGAGGGTTCATTATGCCAAATGACCCCAAATTTCCCCTTGTTAGGAATGATAAACTCCCTTCAGATTCCAAGGAGAGGAATCAGTTAATGAATGAAGGAATGGTCATTGAATAATCAACCACCCCCATGAATTGAAGCATGGTTTGACTAAAGAAGGTCATCTTGAAGTACCGTAGGGTCTGGAAGACTAGGCTGACCTGAGTTTCCTTCCGAAAGAAGGAACATGACAGGTAGAGAACCATCCCGGGAGAAGATATACAGAAAATAGAGACAAATAGAAGACAAAAAATAGGAAGAGAAGAGCATGTGAAGATCTGGAGAGAGAAGGAGAGACTGCAGACAAGAATGCATGGATAGATGAGAACACACAACCCAAATATTCAGAAGAAAAGAGGAAGGTTGCGATATTGATGTCATTGAAGCATATGATAAACCTCATAGTGATACTATGACAGAGAAAAGTTCTCTGAGAAATGGCATAGCTCCCTAGTGATATCATGGATTTAAACAGGGGTGGCCAAAGTGCTAATAACGAATGCCTCTGAGCCTATGGTTGGGTGGAAAGGAGAACACCCACAGTTGGTTAGTTGGCTGTGAAATGTAATAGATTAGTATCTTTTGAACCCTGTGCAATTGAATTTAAATGTATGACTGAATGTTTGTGTATGTGACTAATGGTTACAATGTCTAATATATAATGAGAATGCCTAATTGTTCTTCTGTAATCCATTGCATGCAAACGAGTGTAAGATGATGAGTTGGGCCTCTAGGCTGGTTCGAAGATACCTTGTCCTGTTTTAGAACTTATATTTCTAGGAATTTCGAGGGATCTTCCTTCAAACCAACAACCTAAGAGACCATAGGGTTGCATCCCAAGATTCATTAGAGGATCCGTATGACCAAGGTCTGGAAACCTTGTGCTAGCCAAAATGAGCTAAGCCTTTCTAGCTTCAAAACTCTAGGAGTTCGGAGCTCCGGGGTGTTGCAACCTTAACCAAATCTTGGCAAAGAGGTATGATTGTAGACTTTGGGGATTAACAAATCTCCATATAACCAAGGCCTAAGAACCCTATATTAAAATTTGAGGGAGTTAAGTGTTAGGGAAACTGGGAGTCCAGATCCCCAGGGAATTAAGTATTGCAAAGACCAAATAGCACTGAAGATGACCTGTCAAGCCGATGGATTGAAGGTGGAACAACAGTTGGTGATCATTTACTCGTTACCATGGGATTCATCCCCACGTTAAACCCCGATCCACTTACTGGTCACAAAGTGACACGAGTCGTAGATCTAGGGACACTTAGGAATTTCCTTGACCTTTATATCTACGTCGAGGTGAGTCCGATGTTGACTACTTTGAGAGAAAAAAGGTGTTGCACCTCCAAATATTCTAAATGTAGAATTTACGATGTAACCTAGACCGTCAATATTCATATCCTTCAGGATCCTCCTCAACCTTTGATCTGTAGACTCTTTTGAGAACCCCTCTTAGTCATCCATTGATTTGGCTATGTCTCCATGGATCAAGTATATTTGAGAGGTTTTGACCTGATGGTGAATGTACACTTCACTGGAGCGTCGAAGGCCCGATTCCATCCCAACTTCCCATCATTAAGGACATGAATCTCTATATCATGTTGTCAAGGGACTTACCACTCCAGGAGGAAGCTGGAAACTACACGCCAAAACTCCCAAATGATGGAGTCACGAATTAAGAAGATCCATCAATATGGAGGAGCTTCGGGACCCCTCGTGACCATTGTATCTACCCATGGTTAATCGACTTTGACCTACTCTAGGAGTAAGGAGAGGATTACACCATCAAACCCATGACTTCAAAGTTGTGAAGCGACGGAGGAAGTAGATCCCGAGGTCTATAGGGATGCATCTTGAACATGAGATTGAAGGGTTTGGAAGGTTGTCAGCCTAAGGTGACATGGCATGCTGACATCACCTAGGGTAATGTGGACCCATGATTAACATGCCACATTTCACCAGGATATGGAATTTTTTTAGACCTCTTATGCCTATTAGAGGATGACATGTGTCACCCTTAATGATGACACATGTCACCTCTATCCCTTGCTGTGTGTCAGCCTCTGGGTCATGCCCACTTGGCCAATGTGTTTGGTGATGCGACCGGGACTCCGAGAGTTCGAGACTTCGAGAATTTGGAGGATTTGGGGTGTATTATTGTACAACAACGTTCAACATAGAATGAGGAACATTGAACACTGACATTCAATGTAGAACCCTGAATGTCGAATGCTGAATTTCAAAGCCAAACGTTGAACACCGAATTTCAACATAGAATGCCAAACATCGAATGTTGACTGATGAATGGTAGAGGCCACGTGGACAAATTTCAGGACTTCAGGGAGTATGCGTGCATTAAGGAAAAAGGGACATTCAACACTGAATGTCGACCGCCATGTTGTTCACCAAAAAATAATGCCCGGGAAACTTCAGGAAGACACATCTTACAAACCAGAGGTTGTATTAGAGACGGTAACGGTCGTTAGAAATCTACGAGCGAGTAGAAGAGGATGAATACCTAGGAGAGGTGATTTGAGATTTTTAGAGTGAGAAACATTTTTATGCCCCACCCCTACAAAGTGTATTTAGGGGTTGGGTGTGTTATAAGTTGGTATCAGAGCATGAAAACAACACTTGGCCTGCTTGGGCTCATGAAAGAGTCAAGTGATTTTTTTTATTAGAAAACATTAAAGGAGAGGTAACCTTTCCCTACCCTATCTAGCAAAGCATGATTCTAACATAGGCTTGGATGGGCTAGAGACTATTCATAAGACTGGTACATAAGGTTAAAATGATCATGTTAAAAATTAATTATACCTTAGGAAGATGTTTATTATCTGCATTAACTCCTTGAGGAGAAGGAATGTAGATTGAAACTGTGATTTGGAAATTCCTATTGAATTTCAGCAGAGGAATTATATTGTTCCTTGGACAAAGTGATAACTACTCTTATAGGAATATGGATATGATTATCAACATTAATGGTAATACCTAAATTTGATTGGCAGAGGTGGCATAAATTCTGTTATGAAGTTGCATGAGCCAGACAAGGGACATGAATTGAGTTGTTATGTTATAGTGCAACATTGTCTATCTGTTAGGGAAGTCTATCTATTGTGGAAGACATAGTCTCTTTCAATCAAGATAGCTGATTATATGAGGATTAGGATCCTCATGAAAAATTCCTTCATGGTTAAGGAAAAATAGTAAGGACTGGTAGGATCCTTAGTAGTTATAATTATTTCATTATTAAAATACTAAACCCTTAGTATATAACTCCTCATGACCAGAGGAATGATGAAAATGTGTAGGGTCATCTTACTTGACCTATAATGGTTGAAAATGACAACATGAATAATCTATTTAAGCAATATAAAGAGAATTCCTTTGGGACTTTTTCTCATGCCCACAAAAGGAAAATCAAAATGGGTATATGAGCCAGATTATGAGCTCATCATTGTACAAAATGTGTATTGGCGTGAGTACTTTCTACGCATGAAAATGAAAGATGAGAACATGTTCTGTTTCATATGATAATGGTTTCACGAATGTAACATGAAAATAGACTCAATTAAACCTATGGTTGGTTGTAGTGTAAGACCTGTTGTTGGTTGCATTGATCCATAATGGTTTGATGGAAGCAGGGGAGTAACAACATGAATGAAACATATATATATGAATGAGGTAAAAGGTGTAGGATATGCACCTACATATATAAAAATATGTGTATACATACTTAAAAAAATAATATTACCGCAAGCTCTCAAATGAGAGGGAAGCTCAATGTTGAGTGTCACTATGACGCTTGTCATAAGGATGGAATAAATATCCTTGGGAGGAGTATTTGGAAGTCTGATATGTCCATGTGCATGTATGACATGGAAAGGGTGCAAGAAATGAACTTGCATGATGTATGTTTGGGCTAGGTGTGTATATGATTGATTGCATGGATTTAATGCATTATGAAGCTTCTTGATATGAAGCCTGATAATAATACCAACTAGGTATGAATGATATTAAATGTGAAAGTGATGCACATGTATGATATAAGAATATATGTATACTAAAGGAACAATATGGCTTCCTTTATGAGTGATAAGTAAGGAAATAATTTCACTTGCCAAGATTAAGTGAATGCCATGGATACATGGTTGACTCCATTCTAAAGAGTCACGAAAGTTATGTTTTGGATGATAGCTTAAGGGGAATGTGCTCCATTCCCTTAGGAAAGGCTAGCATAAATAGATGAAAGAGTGCATGATAAAGGATGCTTTGTTTTCATGATAAGAGGAAAATGATTATGCCTATGAGAATGAATGATAACAATCATGAGTTGAATGATTTTAAAGTAGAGATGTATGTGGGTTGTGAAATATACCTATGGAAGCTACACATAGGCTTATGATTATGCATATGGTTAAGTACATCACAGATGTAAGTTAACAAAACTAGAATATGTGTGGATACATAATTTGGATGCATGACAAAGATGCATGTTTATATTCCTTATGGAATATTTGGTAAGAAGATGAAGCTAACTCAAGGTTGAGGCCATCATAGATAGTGATGGATATTTAGTAAGGAAGTTGCATACTGAAGGAGTTCCTTGTGGAGGAAATATGTGAAGACTCTGCCAGGAGAACATAGTCACCACCTTAATGACTATTGAGAATTGAGCAGTGGATTGCAAACACACACACACACACACACACACACACACACACACACAAGAATAATGGTTTACATTTTGAAAACATCATGTACTGAATAGAATACTAATAAATGAATATTGACCATTCTCATAACCGAATGGTAATGTACAACATGCACACGTTCATAATCCATTAGGGACAATTTTTTTATATTAAAGCATGTTGTTGTATTAAAAAAGGTTAGGGTGAGACCTAACCAAGGCTGCTCAAGGAAAAGAGAAGGAAGATCCCAACATGGATTAAATTGAAAAATCAAAGAAAATGAAAAAGGAGGAACACTTTTTCCACCCTAAGAACTTTGAATTTCTTACAAAGCTATAGGTATTAGACGAGAAGCTGTGAGAACAAGTACAAATGGAAAAAGAGAGAATGAATAAATGAGTATGTTTGATTGAATAGGATTGGTTGAAGGCATGTTAAGAAAAGGAAGCGAGGCCTTAGAAATAACTCAACTAGGTTTAAAAGTCCCAAGCTATGTAGAAAGAGTTGGAAGAAGGGGAGAGCCCTCAATTCTTTTCTTGTTGTGTATTATGTTTTTCTTTGGGATGAGAAAGTTGGTACGCTGATGAAAGTAAATTTTTTGACACCATAGTGATGATGGTTTTATTACTGTAGAAAGAATTGAGAATTTTTTGTGTTTCACTCATGGAAGCATTAAAGATAATGAAATGGAGTGCATGAATATAAGATAAGACATATCTCAAAAATGTTTCACTGATTTGAAGGCTATGATACAGTCATTTTTTTCTACTGTTGAAATATTGTAAATATATTCTGTGATCGAACTTAGAAAATCAAGATTGTTGGAAATATGGCTACAATAGAGATGACGCAGATGATCAAGGCGCAGATGATCAAGGTTGTCATTGATGGCAATCGATTGTTTATGAAGAACAGATGCTGAAACATGCT
>JZKD02S2408724.1:162517-188773 GCA_000966675.3 Picea glauca
AATGAATGATGTGTGTGATTGCTGTTCTTTATACTATATGCTTCATGTTTATAACACTGGTTTTCACAGTAAAGAATTGCTGCCATTAAGATTAATGATTCGAAGATAAAATTGACAGAAATTGTTAATAATTTACAATAACTGATTCACCCCCCCCCTCTCAGTTATTTCATACCTGTAACAAAGACTATGTTCACAATCTAAACTATTTGTCAAATATTACTATGTAGGAATTATTATATCTGGGATCATGTGGTTTAAAAAAAAAATAGATGAAGGGATAAGATCGACGACCCGTATTTATTGTAGATATTGTATATGAACATGGGTTAATGTCGGGTCATGTACCCATAAATTAAATTGAATATAGTTTTGTTTTGAGTTTGGGATCCGATCGTAGATCAGACGACCTGTATTCATTGCGGAGATTGAACTCTCTGATAAAGAGTGAGTGCATTGGGGTTCCACAATCACTGTGAATCGTTGATTTGTGAATGATCGATGGGTGAAGCTGCAAGGAACCCATGCGTTAATGTTGTGTAAATGCGTACAATGATTGGGTTCTGTAGGTGACTTGCAAGTCTCGTTTTGAATTATATTGAGATTTAAGAAGGATTAAATCCAACCGAGCATCATTGTAACCCTTGAAAGAATTCATGAACTGATATGTCTACATTGACCAGTCAAGGAATGATTGGAAACAAAGGTACTCATAGTTAGCACATTCCATGGAATTTTTTCGAGGAAATGCATGTTTTCATAAAGGGAAGACAATGGATTTTCCATTGAGGAAGGAGAACCTTATGATATTTTACTTACATTTTGTAGGCTTTAAGGAAAACAAAATCTGGGTGGCCATGAGTGTTGGCACCCTGGTTGCTAATGAAGGAAGAATGCTTGGGTGAATTCAAGAGAAACTTATAGTTTCATAGGTATTGATTTGGGATCGTGATCATCCTATAGAAGGAATCATAGTGTTGTTGCAATAATGAACGAGAATAAAAAAGACATATTGTGAAGAGGTTGGTTAATATCCAACACACCATGGCAGAGTGCTTGTCACCAAGTATGAAAAATTTGAAAATCAATGCAAGGGTGCATTGGGTATGAATGTGACCATGAATATTGGAAAATTGATTAAAGTCATTTGATATTTGAATTTAATTTAGAAATGTAGTATGTTGAAAGGCTGTTTACATCAATAATGATATTTTATTTTTCTTTGTACCCTTGAATGGATGAAAATGACTTGGATTGTTAGTATGCATAGTTTTGAAAATATAAAGTGCACGAAGACTAACAATTTGTTTGGCTGAGGATTGTTGAAATTGCAGGAAGAAAAGGGGCTTGGATATGGAAGTATTGTAAGCCCATAAGGAAGACCAATTTCATTCTAATACAAATTGTTATGGGAAGAAAATTCCCATGTTTGTGGATCTGGTCCATGTATGGAACAAATATGAAAATAAATATGGAATTGAAAAATCTATGAGTGATAGATTTGGGAGAAAATTATGAATTTGAAAGATGATAAGTTCTCATAATTGTTGTATACTTGTGATATATGTGAGATGAAAACTATATGTCTAGGGAGGATAGATGAAGGCTATCAATATGGAAAGCATGAAAGAGGCTATTGGTTCCGACAGGAGAACTTGGTGGTAAGCCATGATCACCTTAGAACATGTTGTGTTGTGATAACACAACCTAGAGGGACACCTCGATAGAGAAAGTCTAAGGGACACCTCGACTATAAGGCTAAATGAAGTTCTTAAAACTATTCTTTTGTGAAAAATACTTGGCAAGGCAAGATGGATCACTTGAGGAACTGTATAGAAGAGAAGCAGATGTATGAGCTTGGGCCTGGAGGGTGAGTGACCGCAAGGAAGAAGGGAATTTCACAATTATCATACACTATTGATCAAGATTGTTGACGATTAAAATCACAATGAAGATTCACTCGCAGAGTATTTCTTAAGACTAATAATTATAATCTAATGAGATATATAATACTAGTAGGTGGGAACCCCTTATAGATTGGGAAATCATATCTAGTTCTTATTTCATGTTTATGCTACTATTTGAAACCACTTACATGGTTCTACATCATTGATGAGATCTGGGTTTTATTGGAAATGAATAAGGCCTATTATGAGTTGGTTCTAATTGTGACACATGAATGATGGGTAAAGCTTGTTATGTTTTGTTCCAAGATCTAATTTCATGTTACAATGGCCTATGTTACCCATTTCTACCATTTCTATATGTTCCTGGATTCATTGCTTTGACACCTTCACAATAGACATGTTAGTAACATAAGAGCAGTTGAAAAGAGGCAAAAACAATATAAACAAAATGTAAAAAGAAAAGATTGAACTATGCTACTATGCTACACTACATGCATTGAAATTAGAATGGTCTTTATTAATCCTAGCTAACAAGTTAATAACTATGATATTTATTGAGTTATATAGTTGACATGCATTATTGTATAGTTTGGAATTTGTAAGATGTGATGAGGGTGGCACTCTTGGCCATTAGTGGATGTTGGTTTTGATGCATGGTTTGATTGAATTAATTAATGGATTAGTGGGCTGGTGTGTGCTAAGGAATTAAATGATTTGAGGGTGGAGGCGACATGCATTTACTGTACGTCACTCCTACTCCTTCCACTGGCCGTCACCGTAGTCGGGATATTGTTCAACTGTGTTTTGCTGTGGTTAGGTTCCGACTTTCAAGCACAGGAAGAACCGCTCAACCAACTCGTGTTTTAAGGTGATTTTGGTTGCAGGTATGGTTTTTCGACATCCATGAATATGCTTTGTTATGAGATATATATTGGCTTAGAATGTATGGGTCTGTGCTTTTCTTAAGTATGGAAATTGTGTAAAATTGTGATATTTTTATAGAATGAGTCGTTGATGGTTTTCATTGCAATAATGGTTGAAGTCAAAGTGTTATTGGTCATTCTGAGTGTTAGCATCCATAAAGGCTCTCTCTTATCCTTCCTGGTTTTAGTTGGAGAGTTTAATTTGGCCTAGAGTGGATGGTTATCTCCATGCATTCGTATCACCATACCTAGTTTTTGTTGTTATGGGGTTTACTGGTTTTGAAACACCTTGTGTCATTGCACATTGTTTCACTTGAGTATGGGTTGTTCATGCTATTGATGGTTGCGCAGTGGGTTATATTTATTTTTCTTGGCTCTGTTTTATATCACCATTGTTGGTTAGTTGATTGGGAGAGCCATGAGGGTTATACCCTGCATGTTCTAAGTGTGTTACAAGGCCAAAATGGAACCTTACTCCTATGTTTATAGTCTCTCCTATCACGATAATTATCACATTGTATTCGAAGTCATTTGTGGCATATCCAGTGTGTACACCGTTGGTCTCAGAGGTTCTCACATGATGATGGGAGTTGACTACAGTTTCCCTATGTTGGTCCACAGAGAAAACCCTCGATTTCTCAAGCCCGGGTTTTTATGGAGGGAGTCATTATGGTCTGTTGGGTATACTGTTGGTTGTTATGAGTTGTTGGTGTATGGTCGACAATGTTCAATTTCTGGTTTGTCTCTGTTGATTTTGTTGACAGTGGTGTTGGTTTTGGTATTTAGCCACTGCATTGGTTATTATGGAAATCAATTTGATAAACTCAACATGGTAATTTGGTTGATTGGAGAATTGGAGTGGATGCACATTCATTGTCTCTTACATTGTAATTATTGAATTTTTAACTCAAAATTAGTTTACAATTGATTAATGCACATTGATGCTTTGTGCGTAATGCATCAATATATGTGGGGATCCTACAACATGTTATGTGGAGTTGATAGTTGTTGTGACTGTGTATTGTTAAATTTCCATGGGGGTATTGCAATCATGATGAATATGGTATGGCCATCCACTGTATATGCTATGAATGTTATTGATTGCACCATCAGAGATGGTCACGGGTTTTAAAATAAATGGTTTTGTTGCAAATTTGGTCAAGTTATGAGATGAGATCAGGCTTACTAATGCTACATTGTTATATTAATTGATAGCCAAGAATTATGGATGATTGGATTTAGAGTAGTTGGATCTATACAGTCACATAAATACTCTGCATTTTGTCGAATGGTTTGTGTATTCCAAGCATAGTATGAATTAAAATGGTGATTGTTGTCAGTGTGTTTAAGTGGCAAGTTAGTATCTTTGCAATTAAATATTGATGGTTGTATTTGGCTCTCCTTATATGTGTTGATGAATATCATGCATCATAGTAGAGATAGACATAGGTTCTGTGACAGTTTAACCCCATTACAATTTAATTATTAAATGAATTGAAGGACACAATCAAGCATGACTTTTGACTCTATATTTGATGATTGAAATAATTTGTGAAAAGTGGTTGATTAGTTGACATTGAACAAAGTGAAAATAAGTGAATGCTTATTCATTTGGGGATTGTTTTAAAATATTAATTGGATAAATGAGAAGAACAAAGCTCATCTATAGGTTGTTGTGGAATGCATACTGTCTTGTTTTGATGACACTGTGTTTAATATTTGATTATGAACAATGAGCAAGTTAATGCACAAAATTGATTGAATTATACATAGTAATTGATCATTTGATCACAATGACTATTTGGTTGGTGTTGGACCTTTTGAATTTGATATATAATGATTTTATGGATTAATTAATTAATTTTATGAACATTATATGTTCTCTTTCCCTACCAGTATTTCTCTTTTCGCTAATTACAACCCCCTCGCCTTCCCACATCCATTTTTTCACTCCCTATTATGAAAATTTAATTATAGTTAAGAGAATTCTATATTGGAATAGTCTGAAATCACATTTTATTTTGATCGGAACACAATTTTATATTCTTTGGTTTACATTACAGTTGATTGTTTGTTGTCTTTGAGTAGTAACCATGATTCTTTTCCTCGTCATTTTATATTTTTTCACTCAATACAAAACCCTTGCATATCCTATAACCTTTGTTCACCCCCTGTTGATCGACAACAATCAAACAATTTGTATGGATTGGATTGCATGGGTCTGATATGTTGTTGAGCTGAAATCTATTTCATATTTTTAAGGATTTGTCATGTATGGTTGTTAAAGGAACTATTTTCTAATCAATCATGCATGTAGGAACGAGCTTCTTTAGTTGAGGTAGCCATGTAAGAGGAAACCAAGGGAAAGGTAATTGGAACAGAGGCCTAAGAAGGCCAAGATTCTCCATACACTTTGACACTGATTCACAAGAGTTAGGTCAATTGTTTCAAGCCAGATTTTTCAATTGGATTGGGAAAGGAGTGGTACAACCTAGGCCTGGAAGGCCTCCCTTCCAATCTTCACAAGCCTCTGGTATTCCCTTGCCCCCTCATGTCTAATGGAAACCCGAGGTTCCAAAAAATGATGGATGGAAAGAGATAGTCCACCCAACAGTCTCCCAACATCGTGGATGACCCAATTTGTCCTTACCTGGTCCCCCAACTATCAACTAGATTGTAAAAGATACACCTTTCCACTCACCTATTCAATCCTCTCATGCTAGAAAAGGTTGAAAATTGAGGCCCACCATTCCCTTAAAAAAAGAAAATCCATTCCTTCCCCTTCCTCACCCTACAATGGCTATGATAAATCCATGTCTTCCCAGATGCATTTGAGGAACGATTTTTCTCATGTGATCAACGAGATTAGGCCTAAAGGCTCAACGCAACCAAAGGCAAATTTAGAAGAATCAAAGGGTGACACAAGAAATCAAGGAAATATTGCATCTTGATGCAGGAGCATCGTACAAGGCCAAAAGCACACGCCTAGCAAAGGAGCAGCTGGACGCTCAGATGGAAAAATAAGCACATTTTCATAAGAACCATTTTGAATTTTGAACTTAAAAGGCATTAATGTAATAGTTAGGAAGAATGCATACTTTGCATTTATATCTTGGATATTGTAAACAGATATGGAGAGGTTACTCCCATCTATAAAATTTAAAAGAATTTATACATAATTAATGAAAGTAGGTAGGTTTGAATTAAGAGATTAGACAGTTTTAGAGCATAGGAGGGAAAATGGATAAAGACACCCTCACCATTGTATCATTGTATTAGGAACATTATCATCATTCTGAGAGCTGAAGCAGAGAGATGTAGAGAAGAAACCATGTACAGGAACATTTGAGTTACTATATGAAGTCTTGACTTAGATTTCATGGTGCTATGATGTTTACTGTTTACATATGTTGAATGGTATGCTTACAGATGGTTTATTCTCTCTGTTTATGCATTTGTTTCCATGCATATGTTGAATATATGATTTCATGTTGAATATATGAATTCTGAGAGGGAAAATGAGTTTCAATTGTTTCTCATCCTGAGAGAGTTCCTGCAAGGAGTGCAGTGAAACATCCACAAGGTATGCGTTGACAAGGGTTCTGAGTTTTATCTCAGAAAGCTTAGGAGGGATACCATTCTTCTCATTTTAGCAGAAGTGCAGGAGAAGCACAAAATCCATGCAAGGAGTGCGCAGGCTATTGGAAGTCTTAGGACTTATCAACTAAGGTTGAAGAGTGAAGGATTGTTGTTGCGAGAGTGCATAGAGTCAAATAATCAAATACAAAGAAGTATTTGAAAGATTGTCGCAAGGGGTGCGTGCATGAGTCCTTTCGAGGCTTGAGTTGTAAGAGAAATCTCAAGAGGTTTAGAACTTTTGAAGTACTCAAAGGGATACGGGGTCAAAGTCGCCTTGTAGAGGTTAAGTCCTAGAGTAAGAACACCAGTTTGTTTCGCAGAGGTTCTTGAGGAAGAAATCAAGTAGTCAAAATTCTCTAGGGAGAACTTGCGAAGTTGTGAGGACCGTAGAATCCATAAGAGTTGAAGGGTGGTTAGAGGTAGGTGAACTCATCACCTTAGGATCCAAAAACAATGTGGACCGTTGATCATGTTTTGCATAAGTCGTTGGATCATTTCGCGAACTAGGAGTTCATGAGTTTGGAGGCGGAGGTCCAAACTCTTGGAGTCACGAAGTTGCGAGTTACGAGAAGCAGAGGAAGAGATCCATATCATTAGATCCAAGCCACGAGAGAACCTTCAGATATGAATCTTTGTGGAGTATCGCATATCGTGGGTTTATAGGGCAGACCAAATCCTTTGGTTGTGCAAATTCTCAAATAGCGAGAAGTAGGAACAATCGTCGGATGGAACCTTTTCGCTATATCACGTATCGAGGTTTCGTAGATTGGGAGGAATCAATTTCGACTGTAGAAGTCGTGAATTGCTGAGGGCCGAGATTTTGAGTGGACACGTGGCATGTCTATCAAGTGGGGACCACGTGGTTGACAGGTGGACACTCGTCGCTTGAGAAGGAGTCAACACCCTGTTGACTTTTCATGCTTCGGGTTCTTGTAAGAAAGGAGAACAAAGGCTCAACAACTCAAGTCATGAAGTTGTGAGTTCTGAGAGGTGCTGAAGGAGTCAAACCTTCTCTGACTTTCACATATCGGGGTTTCATAAAAGAAGGGCTTGAAGGTTCAACTCTTCAACTCATGAACTCGTGAGTTGCAAGTGAGGCTAGGGCTTAGCCCTAGCTAGCGGTTACGCATAGAGGGTGCTAACGAAGAGGATCCATATCCCATCGCATCTCGGGTATCGGAGTTTGGTGAAGAAAATTCGGGAGTCTTCAACCCGCGAACACATGAGTTGCAATTTTTTTTTGTGTAGAGACCAGGCCATGGTTGTATGGAAGTGTAAGGCTCGCGCTTGGTGTTAAGTTGCTCATGGGGAGTTTTCACAAGGATCTGTGGATCAGATTTGTTAAAGGTTTCAGTAGGGAGCCAAAGAAAACACTTTGGCTTAAAGAGAATTTAGAACGATGCTGCACGGATCTCGGCAGGAGGGTCGGGGTTTGCACCACATCTCAGAGTGAAAAATATGGTTTTTGAGTTTTATTTTATTTATTGTTGATGACAATTTACTTTAGAAGTTTTGGACAACATGTTTTCTTTGGATATATGAGTAATATATTTTTTGAAAATAATTTCAAATATCAATGAGATAAATTGTCAAATGTGAATGTGATGATGGGAGTCACAAGGAGGGGTGTTTTTCTTAATTAACTAGTTATGTTATGATTGTTAAGAGATAAAGGGAGTTGCAAGGGGTCCCACCTACTAGTTATTATTTATTTAAAACCCTTATTATGATTTATTACTTTTCCCCATTAACTAAAAAGTTGTTTGATTTTTTAACTAATTTAACTAATGAGGTAGTTGAACTACTTCAACCAATTTTAATTTGCTTAAAGGAAAAATGAATGGGAGGAACAAGAGGAGGATAGAAGGAGAAGCATACTAAGGTCTGATATTTGAGTTTATGTTGAGATAGTTCACTTTTCATTCATTCCTTAATTTATCACAAGCCTAATTATTTTTTATGATAACAGGGTCTTATTGTAGACAACAAGATTCAGGGCTGAATTACATCATCCAGAAACTTTTTTTCTAGAGGTGTTGATCTATCTTTGATAGTCTATCTAGACTTGTTTGTTTGTGAATTAGTTTACATGAATGACAAAGGATATTATGTAGGGTCGAGTGGTCAACAATCTATGGCAAGCTGATCCAACTTGTAGAGTTCAGTTCTTTTATTTTCTGTTAGAGGTCCTTTTGTATGTTCCATCATGGATGTCTAAGTTTGACTTTGGTCCCAAATTTCTTCACAGAATTTTTTAAAGAGAGTGACTCTTTGGTGAATTGAAATGAAATAAAAGATTTCTTTATGTCTCATCTGTCTTGATTATCACTTTGGTGTCTTTGCTTCTATCTCTATATTTATTTCAACAACTATTATATTTAGAAAATCATATAAAAGATGAATTTTCCACCAAGCGTTTACTTATAAAAAGACTAGCCTAAGAACTTTTAATCAATACTTGTGAGTTAGGATATTAATTTTGATGGCTATAAACATAAGGTGATATTCCCGTATATTTTTCTTTATCCAAGAAGAATTAGAAAATGCTTGAGTAAGATCATTTCATATCTTTTTCTCAACATTTATTTGGCGACCATACTAGGGAGATCTTTGATATCTCTCTGGTTAGTTTTTATACTCAATTTTCATCGATACATATATTTTTTTGATATTGATTCCTTGACTGTTTTATTTCTTAATGATTGTTCCTGTTACAAGGAAGCCTAATATTGAGCCTGATATTCAAGATCAGACCAACATTGCTTTGAACCTATTTAACACCATTTTAGACATTGCCAATACCCGTGTTGATCTTAACCATTCATGGACAACAATTGAGCGAGATATTAGTTCCCAAGAACATTGGGAAGCTAGATGTAGAAAACCTAGAAATCAACAGTAACCTTCTTGTTTCTTCAGTTTTGGCCTTTCTTTCATTTCCTTAGACTTTCTTGTTTCTAGAAGAAGAAGAGGCTTATCACTTGAAATTAATCCTATTGTTGAAATTGGAAGACGAAACGTTTTTTTATCTACCCAACAAAGTGCTATTAGGAGAACTTTGTCCAATTCATCCAGTTTGTCTTTATTTCCCTCATTTATCATCCACAATATGGCATCTAGTGGTGGATTTGGTGGGACTGGAAGTGCCTCCTTTTCTCAGTATTCATCTTCATCAGTGATTGGTATCTTATATAGCCACCATATCCCTGTCCAATATACCACAAATCCCACTAAATTTATTAAAAAGTATGGGATTTTTTAGTTTGAGGAAGACACCACAACCACACCGTGGCATGTGTCCTCTCCTCTTAACCTAGCACCTTCTACTCATCCACTTCCTAAATTCAAAGAAAATCTTCCTAGGTTTTTAGGAAATAACATTATCACTACAAACAAACACCTGGTGGCATTTTCTAGTGCTTGTCATAACATAGGGGCCAATGACAATGACACTTGCATGTGCTTATTGGTCAATTCTGTGGAAGGAAAGGTTGTGGCTGATTTCTTTGAAATTCCTCCTAAGATTCTATCTACATGGGAGGAGTTAATCTATTGGTTCAGATCCACTTATGGGGAATCTAAAATCCCAGCTAATAAGTTATGAGAATACAATAGCATCACTTATAAGGATGGTGAGACCATCAAGTCCTTCAACTTGCATTTCACCAAGTTATACAATCAAATCCCTGAACTCATTCGACCTCAAAACCAAACCTCTTTCATACATTACTACAATGCATTACCTTCCCCCTACTGTCATTGAATTCAATAAAATGCCATTGATAATCGCAATTCCTCTCTGCATATTTGTTTAGAGTATGAAGAACAACTTGAAAGAACAAGTCTTCCCCAGGGAGAATCAGTTAAATAGACAAACATGTCCGCCCTCTTACATCTGGTACAAGACATGAATAATCATATGATATATTTCGGGTGAAAGGGAACTTTCTCCCCTCTAACCCTTGGAGCTTCATCCTCTTGTACACCCCCCTTTAGAAATCCAATTGAAAATAATTTTCAGCCTAAAGCTATCTTGCCTTGAAGTTGGTGTAACGTTTGTGAAGAACACCATGAGGAAGCCACATGTTAGGTAAGGAAGAGTTCCATAGATAAGATAATTGGTAAAAGACTAGAAACTACCATTGTTGTCCTAGATTTCGTAGAGGCAGAAGATGTCATGATCATCAATACTAGGAACAAAGCCTATTCTCCCAAGGGAAAACTTGATCCTCCCCACAATTCTTCTAGCCCAAGCTCATCCTCACCCATTTCTACTGTGCTGGTTCTTAAGGTTTTTTATAGTCAAGGAACAAATTCCCCTCTCCCCTCTTCCAAGTACAATATCTTGAATCAGTTGGCCAACATCAAAGAAAATGCAACCCTTCTCAACATGGTTGTTTTCCCTGAGCAGTAGATGCATCTGAAACAATTCATGGAAGGAAAAGCTTATGTTCTAGCCAATCCTTTTAAAGAGGTAAACAAAGAGGATTCCTCTGTGAATAAAGTAGGTGTACATAACTTTATATACCTTGTAAAAAATTCCCCTTTTTACATTTCTAGAAAGATTATGGATAATATTCTCATTGTTGCTTCATTGATGGCAGTTTGGGTCCAATTGTGATGTCGAAGAATATTATGGAAGAGTTAGGCTTGTCTTGTACAAATGAAAATGCTAGAAGCATGCTCTCCTATAATAGTCTACAACAAATGACCATAGGCGAGATTAAAGATGTGACCTTAGTTTTGTGTGCTCATCCTAAGATAAGTACAACTCTTAGTATTCAAGTAATCGATATGCCTGTAAGAAATTACTCAATTATCTTGGGAAGAGATTGGGAAGACTTAACAAGTGGATACCTCTCACTCGATGGAACACATTTATCCATTCGTCGGAATGGTAATAAAATTATATTCCTTAGAGAGGGAAGGATTTCACCCTACATAGAGAGTGTTCCACAACCTAATGTAAATTATATTGAAGAGGACATAGGAGTGTACTCCATCCTTGTTGAGGAGGATAATATTCATTTGGAACAAATCTATTTAGATGATGATATGTGTCGCATGCACTTCAATGGCTCATTATCTAATGAAAGTAATGGGGCTGGGATTATCTTGGTTTCCCCTGTAGAGAAAATTCATAATTTGTTTTAGAGGTTGGATTTTCTTGTAGAAACAATGTCACTTAATTCAAAGATTTATTATTAGGCATTTAAAATGCCTATAATCTTGGTTGTTGTCACCTTTTAGTTTTGGGATATTCTGAGCTTGTTGTGAACCTGGTACATAAGATATAATCTCCTAGAAACAAGTTGATGAAACAATACACCCAAACTATTTGGGTTCTTATCTCAAACCTATTATTTTTCAACATCACTCATGTTAAGAAGGAGTTGAATTCAATGGCTGATCGGTTAGATGTCTTTGCATCTTCTCCTAATTAGCAACCTTTACCTCACAGGACTAATTGTTATTTTCAATCCATATATCGTCCACATATCCTTGACAACGTAGAATCTTGGCAGGCCCTCCCTGACAATGAGATCATTTTTTCTTTCATTCAAGATGAACCTCTTAAACCCAAGGAAATTATATCCATATAAGACAACAAGATTCCTAAGGTCCCGACTCCTCTAGAGAGTTTGTTTTCATAGAGTGATGTAGAAAATAAAGAGAAACAAATAAAAGAGGAGTCGAGAAGGAAGGTGGGTGAAACCATCTCCTTGAATATTGGGGCACTCGAACCTTCAAGGAATGATAAAGTAAGTACCCAATGTTCTGATAAAGAAGAAACGAAGTTCGCCAAGCTACTTGGTGAATTTCAAGATGTTTTTGTTTGGTCTTATAAGGATATTCATGGTTTTTATCCTGGTCTTATAAATCATGCTATCCCCATCAAGGAAAGCATGAAACCATCTAGGAAAAAACAAAGACCTATTAACTCTACATTTAAAGAAACTTTTCAAAGGGAGTTGGAAAATTTCTTAAGGGTTGGGATTATTTTTCCAGTCCACTCTAAATGGGTTTCCGATTGGGGACCTTTTTCGAGGGCTATTGGTCATATTAGAACCTGCATTAATTTTTTCACTTCCAACCAGGCTATTATGAGAAATCCTTTTCCTCCCCTCAATATGGAAATGATTTTGTAGCAGGTTGTAAGGTCACAGATGAGGCCCGCCCTTGACAATTTTTTGGGTTACAGTATAATAAAGGAAAAGGGGGAAGATGTTCACAAAACCACTCTTATCACTAATTGGGGTACCATGACTTATAAATTCTTGTTTTCTGGCTTACCTGATGCAAGTACCTCTTGTAAAGGACCTATACATACAACTCCTGATGAATTGATCGGTATCCATATCTACCTTGATGACCTAATTGTGTACGTCAAAGGGCTGATAATTACCTCAGAGTTCCAAGTGTTATTTCTGGCTCCTGTCAAAATTGATTTTGTCCTGGATACTAACTCTTACATTCTAAAGGATTTACGGGAGAAATTGGTTTCCTACAACACTAATGATTCTCGTTTGAAGAACTACGAGGGACCAACATGAAAAGTTCTAATGATGTTTGGATTTTTTGTATACTAGTAGCTTAGCTCTGATTTCATTTTTGCGCTTCGCATTTCTTCTTTACGGTAGTTTGAGTTATGCTTTCTGTGTTAAAAATTTTCTTGGTGCTTTTTCATTTCTGTCTTTTTATGGCTATTGTTTTAATTTTTGCAATTTTAATTCTGTCATGATTTTGTTTCCTACCATCTTTTAGTTAATTCAGCCAAAATAAGATGTTGGATCATTTCTTCCACAGTGGCACTTCTACAAAGCATTGTTATTCAATAACAATCAATCTTATGCAACTATTATGATGTTTCCCCTGAAGGCACCCTTGAATTTATTATTACATCCATTGCTGTCTAAAAGAATTTTTGGGTTATCTTCTGCTTCTACTTTCCTTTTCTTCATCCATTTGAGAATTTAAGAGAACAATTTCATAAAATTTATCATTGAAGTTAAGAGTCGATTCTGGTTGAACAATTATGCACACAGTGGTAAAACCCCTCATACTTAACACTTTTCATGAGTTATTCCTAAATTCCCAGTCTTTGTTCCATTAAATCCGCTCACTTCCCCCTTTCGCATAATCTTCCTAGTTATAGATTCTTGACCTATTGTTCTTGGTCTGTGAAAAAATGAGTTATGAGTTCTAAATCTGTTGAACAAATTTCCCTGTGGAGTCGCCAGTGTTTTGACGATTAAAATCGGAATGAGGATTTCTCCTCCAAAGTATTTCTTAAGCCTAATAATTATAAGGTAATGAGATATTTAATAATAGTAAGTGGGACTCCCTTGTACATTGGGATATCAGATCTAGTTCATATTTCATGTTTATGCTACTATCCGACACCGCTTACATGGTTCTACATCATTGATGAGATCCTGGTTTTATTGGAAATGAATAAGGCTTGTTATGAGTTGGTTCTAATTGTGACAAGTGAATGATGGGTAAAGCATGCTATTTTTTGTTCCAAGCTCTAATTTCATGTTATGATGGCCAATGTTATCCATTTCTACCATCGCTATCTGTTCCTGGATTCATTACTTTGACACCTGCACAATATACATGTTAGTAACATAAGAGCAGTTGAAAAGAGGAAAAAGCAATATAAACAAAATGCAAAAAGAAAATATTGAACTATGCTACTATCTTACACTACATGCATTGAAATTAGAATCGTCATTGTTAATCCTAGCTAACAAGTTAATAGCTATGCGATTTATTGAATTATATAGTTGACATGCATTATTGTATAGTTTGGAAATGGTAAGATGTGATGAGGGTGGCCATCTTGGAAATTAGTGGATGTTGGATTCGATGCATGGTTTGATTGAATGAATTAATGGATTAGTGGGATAGTGTGTACTAAGAAATTAAATAATTTGAGGGTGGAGGGGATGTGCATTTACTGCACATCACTCCTACTCCTTCCACTGGCCGCCACTCTAGTCGGGTTATTGTTCATCTGTGTTTTGTTGTGGTTAAGCTCTGACTTTCAAGCAGAGGAAGAAACGCTCGACCAACTGACGTTTTATGGTGATTTTGGTTAGATGTATTCTTTTTCTCCATCCATGAATATGCTCTAGTTATGAGATAGATATTGGCTCAAAATGTATGGGTTTGTTCTTTCCTTAATTATGGCAACTGTTTAAAATTGTGATATTTTTCTAGAATGAGTCATTGATGGTTTTTATTTAAATAATGGTTGAAGTCACAGTGTTATTGGTCGTTCTGAGTGTTAGCAGCCATAAATGATCTCTATCATCCTTCTTGGTTTTAGTTGGAGGGTTTCATTTGGCCTAGAGTCACTAGTTGTCTCCATGCATTCGTATCACCATACATAGTCTTTTGTTATTATGGGGTTTACTGGTTTTGAAACATCTTGTGTCATTGTGAATTGTTTCACTTGGGTATGGCTTGTTCATGCTACTGATGGTTGTGCAGTGGGTTACATTTCTTTTTCTCAGCTATGTTTTATCTTAGCGTTAGTTAGTTGATTGGAAGAACCACAAGGGTTATACCCTGCGTGTTCTAAGTGTGCTACGAGGCCAAAATGGAACCTTACTCCTCTGTTTATAGTCTCTCCTATCACGAGAATTGTCACCCTATATGCGAAGTCATTTGTGGTATATCCTATGTGTACACTGTTGGTCTCACAGGTTCTCACACGATGATGGGAGTTGACTCCAGTTTCCCTGTGTCAGTCCACAGAGCAAACCCTTGATTTCTCAAGCCCAGGTTTTGATGGAGGGAGTCATTATGGCCCATCGAGTATAGTGTTGGTTGTTATGAGTTGTTGGTGTATGGTCAACAATGTTCAATTTCTGGCTTGTCTCTATTGATTTTGTTGACAGTGGTGTTGATTTTGGTATTTAGCCACTACATTGTTTATTATGGCAATCAATTTTATAAACTCAACATGGTAATTTGGTTGATTGGAGATTTCACTAGATGCACAGTTGTTGTCTCTTACATTTTAATTGTTGAATTGTTAACCCAACAATAGTTTACAATTGATTAATGCACAACGATGCTTTGTGCGTAATGCGTCAATATATGTGGGGATACTACAACATGTTATGTAGAGTTGATAGTTGTTGTGATTGTGTATTGTTAAATTGCCATGGGAGTATTGAAATCATGATGACTATGGTATGGACATGCAATGTATATGCTATGAATATTATTGATTGCGCCATCAAAGATGGTCATGGGTTTTAAACAAAATGGTTTTGTTGCAAATTTTGGTCAAGTTATGAGATGAAATCAGGATTACTATTGCTACCTCATTATATTAATTGATAGCCTAGCATTATGGATGTTTGGATTTAGAGTAGTTGGATCTGTACAGTCACAGAAATACTCTATGTTTTGTTGAATGGTCTGTGTATTCCAAGCATAGTATGAATTAAAATTGTGATTGTTGTCTGTGTGTTTAAGTGGCAAGTCAAGATCTTTGCAATTAAATATTGATGGTTGTATTTGGCTATCTGTTATATGTGTTGACTAATATCATGCATCATAGTAGAGATAGAAACAGGTTCTGTGACAGTTTAACCCTATTACAATTTAATTATTAAATGAATTGAAGGATAGAATCAGGCACAACTTTCAAGTCTGTATTTGATGATTGAAATAATTCGTGGAAAGTGGTTGATGAGTTGACACTGAACATACTGAAAATAAGTGACTATTTATTCATTAGGGGATTGTTTTAAAATATTAATTGGATAAATGAGAAGAACATAGCTCCTCTACAAGTTTTTGTGGAATGAATACTGTCTTGTTTTGATGACACTGTGTTTAATATTTGATTATCAACAACAAGCAAGTTAATGCACATAATTGATTGAATTATACACAATAATGGATCATTTGATCAAAGTGACTAGTTGGTTGGTGTTGGAACTTTTGCAATTGATATATAATGATTTTATGGATTACTTAATTAATTTTATGAACAATATCTGCTCTCTTTCCCTACCATTAATTCATTTTTTTCTAAATACAACCCTCTCACCTTCCCACATCAATTTTTTCACTCCTTGTTTTTAAAATTTAATTACAGATAAGAGAATTCTATATTAGAATAGTCTGAAATCGCATTTTCTTTTGATCAGAACACAATTTTATATTCTTTGGTTTACATTACAGTTGATTGTTTGTTGTCTTTGAGCAGTAACCATGATTCTTTTCCCTTTCATTTTATCATTTTTCTCTCAATACAAACCCCTCACATATTTCAGAACCTTTGGTCACCCCCTGCTCATTGACAACACTTAAACAGTTTGTATGGATTGGATTGCATGGGTCTGATATGTTGCTGAGCCAAATTATGTTTCATATTTTTAAGGAGTTTTCATGTATGGTTGTTAAAGAGACTATTTTCTAATCAATCATGTATGAAGGAATGAGCTTCTTCAACTGAGGTAGCCATGGCAGAGGAAACCGAGGGAGAGGTAATTGGAATAGAGGCCCAAGAAGGCCAAGATTCTCCATACACTTTGACACCGATTCACAAGAGTTAGGCCATTTTTTTCAGGCCAGATTTTTCAATTGGATTGGGCAAGGAGTGGTCCAAATTAGGCTTGAAAGGCCTCCCTTCCAAGATCCATAAGACCCTAGTATTCCTATTCCCCCTAATGTCTCATTGCAACTCGAGGTTCCCAAAAAGGATGGATGAAAAGATATTGTCGACCCATCAGTATCCCAACATCGTGGCTGGCCCAATTTGTCCTTACCTGCTCCCTTGCCTATCAAATAGATTGTCCAAGATGCACCTGTCTGCTCACCAGTTCATTCCTCTCATGCTAAAAAAGGTTGAAAACTGAGGCCCACCATTCCCTTAAAAAATGAAAAGCCATTGCTACCCATTTCTCACCCTGTAATGGATCTGATAAATCTATGTCTTCCCGAATGCATTTGAGGGACGATTTTTCTCATGTGATTAGTCAGATTAGGCCTAAAGGATCAATGCAACCAAAGGAAAATTCATAAAATTCAAAGGGTGACAACAACAATCAAGGAAAGATTTCATCTCAGAGTGGAAAATATGGTTATTGAGTTTTATTTTATTTATTATTGATGACAGTTGACTTCAGAAGTTTTGGACAACATGTTTTCATTGGATATATGACTAATATATTTTTTGAAAATAATTTCAAATATCAATGAGATAAATTGTCAAATATGAATGTGATGATGGGAGTCACAAAGAGGGGTGTTTTGATTAATTGACTAGTTATGTTATGATTTTTAAGAGCTAAAGGGAGTCATAAGGGTTCCCACCTACTAGTTATTATTTATTTAAAACCGTTATTATGATTTATTACTTTTCCCCCTTAACTAAAAAGTTGGTTGAGTTTTTAATTAACTTAGCTAATGAGGTAGTTGAACTAATTCAATCGATTCTAATTTTCTTAAAGGAAAAAGGAAAGGGAGGAACACAAGGAGGATAGAAGGAGAAGCATACTAAGGTTTTCTCTTTGATTTTATGTTGAGATAGTTCATTTTTCATTCATTCGTTAATTTTTCACAAGCCTAACTCTTTCTTATGATAGCAGGGTCTTATTGTAGACAACAAGATTCAGGGCTGAATTACATCATTCAAACACTTGTTTTTCAGAGGTGTTGATCTATCTTTGATAATCTGTGTAGAATTGTCTGTTTGTGAATTAGTTTTCATGGCCAACAAAGGCTATTTTGTAGAGTTGAGTGGGCAACAATCTAGGGAAAGTTGATTCAACTTGCAGAGTTCAGTTTTTTTTATTTTCTATCAGATTTTGTTTTGTATTTTCCATCGGGGATGTCTAAGTTTCACTTTGGTACGGAATTTCTACACAAAATTTTGTAAAGAGAGTGACTCTTTGGAGAATTGGAATGAAATAAAGGATTTATTTATGTCTCATTTGTATTGATTATGACTTTGGTGTCTTTTCTTCTATCTCTATATTTATTTCAGCAACTGTTATATTCAGAAAATCATATAAAGACCGAATTTTCCAGCAAGTGTTTACTTATAAGATTAGCATAAGCACTTTTAATCAATACTTGTGAGTTAGGATATTCATGTTGATGGCTATAAACATAGGGTGATATTCTTGTCTATTTTTCTTTAGCCAAGCAAAATCTGAAAATGCTTGAGTAAGATCATTTCATATCTTTTCCTCAATAGGGATCATGCACACAATGGGTATGTCCAGGAAAAATACTGAGCCCAAATAACCAGAAATCCATGTGGATGTAAATTTATAGACTGCACAGATAAGTATTGTGCTGTATTATGAAAATTTTCCTCTTGAATTTTGCACAACAATAAGACGTTTTCACATGAAATTGTGGTTAATATGCTTGTTGTCCAAGATTATTAAAGGCACGTGACAAAGGCCAAGATTCTGAAAAAAATTGAACCAAAAAGAGGATCAAGATTCATGAGGCAGTTGAATGATAAAGGAATGGCAGGTGTTACTTATAAATAACATTGAGGACGGTGTTCCCTTTTAAGGGGGAGGGGATTGTAACACCCAAGTTTCCCCCATCTTGTAATTAGTCGTTAATTATGATTACCATGCTAAGTCATGTGAATGATGTAAATGTATTATTGTTTATATTTCCAATGATTAACTGTGGGGGTGAATCCTTGAAGTATTGGCCATGATATAACTAGAGGAAATAATGGGAAAAATATAAGAGAGGGTTCATTATGTCAAATGACCCCAAATTTCCCCTTGTTGGAAATGATAAAATCCCTCTAGATCCCAAGGAGAGGAATAAGTTAATGAAGGAAGGACTGGTGGTTTAATACTCAACCACCCCCATGAATGGAAGCATGGTATGATTGAATAAGGTCAACTCGAAGTACCACAAGTTCTGGCAGACTAGGCTAACCTATGTTTCCTTCTGATAGAAGGAACAATATAGGTAGAGAACCATCCTAGGAGAAGATATACAAAAAATAGAGACACAAAGAATACATAAAATAGGAAGATAAGAGCATGTGAGGCTTTGAATAGATCAGGAGAGACTCTAGACAAGAATGCATGCACATAGGGGAACTCGCGACCTAAAAATGAAAAATAAAAGAGGAAGGTTGCGAGATTCATGTCAGGGAAGCATTTTATAGACCTCACATGGATATTGTTACAAAGAGAACATCTCTTAGTAATGGAATAGTTCCCTAGTGATATCATGGTTTGGCATGGGGGTGGTCAAAGTGCTAAGAACAAATGCCTTTGAGCCTATGGTTGGGTGGAAAGATGAACAACCACAATCGATTAGTTGGCTGCGACATGTAATAGATAAGTATCTTTTGAACCCTATTCAATTGAATTTAAATGTAATATTGAATGTTTGTTTATGTTACTAAGGTTTACAACATCTATTTTATAATGAGAATGTATAATTGTTCTTCTGTAATCCATTACATGCGAATGAGTGTAGGATGATGAGTTGGGCCTATAGGATGGTTCGCAGATACCTCATCCTATTTTATAACTTAGATTTATGCAAATTTGGAGGGATCTTCCTTAAAAATAACAGCCTAAGAGACCACAGGCTCGTTCCCATGTCCTTAAGCAAATCTCATCTAAGAGTAGAGCTTACAAACCAAGATTTGTGAGAGGATGCATATGACCAAGGTTTGGGAACCCTACAGTAGCCAAAAGGAGATAATCCTTTCTTTCTTCAAAACTCTAGTAGTTCGGAGCTACGTGGTGTGGCGACCTTAACCAAACATTTTCTAAGAGGTATGACTATAGCCTTTGGGGCTTGAAAAATCTCCATATAACCAAGGCATAAGAACCTTCGGTTAATTTATGAGGGAGTTAAGTGTTTGGGTCTCCGGGAGTCTGGAGCCCTAGGGAATTAAGTATTTCAAAGACCAAATTGCACTGAAGACAAACTATTGATTTGGTGGCTTGATGGTGGACCGACAACTAGCGATAATTTACCTATTACCGTGGGATTCGTCCCCACATTAAACCCCGATTCACTTACCGATCACTAAGCAACATAGGTTGTAGATCTAAGGACACTTAGGAATTTCCCTGGCCGTTAAATCTACACCAAGGTCAGTCCTGCATTGTCCACTTAAGAAGAAAAAATGTGTTGCAACTTTAAATCTCCTAAATGCCAAATTTATGAAGTAATGTGGACCATCGATCTTTGGATCCTTCAAGATCCTCCTTAGTGGTCGATCTGGGGAATCCATTGAGAACCCCTCTTAACCATCCATCAACTAGGATACGTGTCCATGGATTGAGTATATTTGGGAGGTTTTGACCTGATGGAGAATGTGCACTTCACTCGAGAGCCAAAGGATGGAGTGCATCCCAATCATCCATCGTTAAGGATACGAGTCTCTATATCCTATAGTCCAGGGACATAGCACTCCAATAGGAAGTTGGAAACTACATGACAAAACTATCGAATGTTGTAGTCACAAATTAATGAGAGCCATCAATTTGGAGGAGCTTCAGGACCTCTTTTCACTGTTGGATATACCTCATGGCCAATAGAGCTTTGACCTACTCTAGGACTAAGGGGAGGGTTACACCATGAAACCCCCAAACGTCGAAGTTGCGAAGAAACAGAGGATGTATATCCCGAGGTCTATGTGGGCACATCTTGACCATGAGATCGAAGGGTTTGGAAGGTTGTCAGCCCGAGGTGATGTGGCTTGTTGATGTCACCCAGGGTGATGTGGACCCATGATTAACGTGCCACGTGTCACTAGGATATGGAAATTTTGTAGACCTCTTATTCTTATTAGAGCATGATACATGTCACCCCCAATGAGGACATGTGTCATCTATGGCCCTCACCTCATGTCATCCTCTCATTCGTGCCCGCCTAAGCCACATGGTTGGTGATGCGACTGAGACTCCAGGAGTCTAGGACTTTGAGAGATCAAAGGATTTTGGGTGTAGTATAATAGAGGGACATTCAACATATAACCCCCAATGTGGAATTTCAATGTTCAATGCCGACCTTTAACGTAGAATGTCGAACGTCGAATGTCGACATTCAATGTAGAACTCCAAACATTGAATGTCGATCACCAAATGGCTGAGGCCACGTGGAGAAAATTAGGGACTTCAGGGAGTATGCATGCATTAAGGGAAAAGAGGCATTCAAAAGTGAATGTCGACCGCCATGTGGTCCCCAAATGATAACACCCGAACGACTTAAGTAGGCGACATCCTACAAACCAGAGGTCATATTAGAGTTGGTAACAATCATCAGAAATCTATAGGTGAGTAGAAGAGGATGGATACCTCAGAGAGGTGATTTGAGATGATTAGAGTGAGAAAATGTTTGATACCCCACCCCTAGAAAGGTTATTTATGGGTCAGGTGTGTTACACATCCATATCCATAGCGTATAAATATGAATGAAACACATATTTATCTATGGTAATGTTCAAATATTTAAAAAATTAAACATTTTCACCCTCAACTTGTGTGCTTTGGATATTCTTTGAAAGAACTTGCAATCTATTAACCAACTAAAGATTGATAAAATTTTGTTGGCAACTAGGGTTAATAGAAACAATTACATTTTCTTTATCAATACAACCATGAACCTATAATATAAATTCTCCACATGAAAATAAACCCTTTGTGATGTATTTATCCTTACAATTTGTATGAGACCACTTGTATAAAATTATTCTTTCAAGTGATTCCTCATAAAATTGCATCCTCTCATAATAGTCAAATGATTTCCACCATATGACATCATCATCTTTGAAACCCCATACTGGAAAAGATTTCCACTTCTCTTTCCATAATGACTTGTGATATTGTAGAAATTAATCAATATTAGGGCCATCATCTCTTCCAGTAAAAATAATCTTTATTGGAATAAATCTTCAACAAAAACTAAAGCTTAAAAATAATTTAATGTACAAATCACGGGACTTTTCCTAGAAAAAACCTGAAAAAATATAGAAAACGTTTATAACAACATCAAGAAATCCTCAAACTTTTCTAAATTTATGGTTAGTAAAGCTGGTAGAATGCTTGATAGATTGAGGAAATTGATTTTAACAACCAATTTCACCACAAGAACACTCTTAGATCGTTTTTGTTGTCTTCTAAGGAATATGGAGTCTCAAATGCATTAAAATTGAAGATTGATCTAGGTGAAATAAAAGAGGTAGAGTCTAGACCCTAACATGTGTTATGGTGCAAGATGTAGGTTGGGAAAATGCCTACCCAACTACAAGGAAAGTGATACAACTTGGGAATCTTACACCCAATCTCACCTCGATGTAAGTCTCTCACTTTAATGATGGCTATGTAACTCTAGGGATGCGATCTCGGTTACCCTAAGGGGAATGCGATGGATATCGATAGAGATGGAAGTGAATCCCCTAGAGGTAAATTCTAAGTTGAGTGAAATGTGTGGAATGAATTCTTGGGAAGGTCCAAGCATTTCCAAGTATGTTGAGTAACCTATAAATGGTGAAATACCCGCCCGAGACACAAGAAAAACCACTTTGCAATGATGTATGTTAGTTGGATAAACAAGTTAATCTTGATGTCCCTAATTTGAAGAAATAGATAAAAATATATATCAACAATAAAATGGTACTATGATATTCTCAATAAATTTTATAGATCAAGTAGAATATACAAGAGAAAGACTAGTTAATGACGAGCTAAACTCAAGATGAAAAACCAATATTCTAGCATAAAACGATAAGGTTGTTGTAAACACTTGTCTGCAACAAATTTTATCAGCCTTATGGATGTAACATTGAATTTATTAAAAAAATAAAATCATCCATTGAAATCCCCTCAAACGTTTCCAAAAAGTTCTCTAGAACGAGAAGAATAAGTGTGCAATGTTTGAGCAAAATCCAATGGTTGATAAGAGAGTTACTCAAGAAAATGAGTTAGGGTTTTTGCAGCCCTAATGGCTAAATATGTAATTTTATAACAGAAACAAGAAGTATCTCCTTTATGGGGACACCTTAGTGGTTGTGAGGTGGCCAAAGAACAAGGAATACAATCCACTTTGCAAGAAGTAAAAATGTCCAAAAATCATGTTTCCCAATGCAATATTTTATTTCTCCAATGCAATAATAAATGACTAGTGCTCTTAATTATTGGGTTAATGGGGTCATGGAAAGAAATATATAGAGAAGATACCTCCTTGGGAGTGTAATCCCTTTTACTTACCAAGGCAAGTTTCTCTAGATAGGGTTTAAGCTAAGAGGGTGTATTCCCTTATACTTCTCTTAGCAAATCCTTGTTCAATCAATAACATGAAGAATACAATGATGAAGACTATGGTGTGGGTGTATTCCCTTATACTTCCCACCTAGCACCTAGAAAAATGACCTTGACTTGAAAAAAATGATAGCATGAGAGTAAAAACAATACCAATTCAAGGAAAAAATGTCAAGATAATCCACCACAATAGAAAGAGACAAGACTTTCGAGGATAGCACATCACTCCCATCAACTATAAAATCAAAATATAACCATAAACAAGATCCAAAAGAGACAAGTTTTCCAATGATAGCAAAAATTTCATACCAATACTTCTCACAATGAATGAGAGTTATGTTAAAATGACATCTTATGATCTCTTATTTATACAAATTTTCATCAAGGTGACTTGTCCACAAATTAATGGAAGAACACAAGACTAGAGGTCAAAAACCCTAATCTTCCCCCCTTTAACAAATTAATATTAAACAATTCATTTAAAGTTTCACTTTTGCAAAAATAAAACCCTAATTACATGGAGGTCACCCCTTTAGGGGAAGTTTTAGCACTAGGAGAAGGTCCTTGGTGATGTAGGAGGGTAGTAAGGATTCCCAAAGCCATGAGTACAACATCCAAATGTATTCCTTCATGGTCAAAACATCAAACACCTAAAAACTTCCAAGTGCCAATGCATATCATCTCACCACCATGCCCCAGCCCCCCACACATGACGTCAAGCTCAAAAAAAGGACATTTTGCCCCTCCTTGGAAAATAATTTGGAAAGTGAGGGATGGGCTATGTCATGCAAGTCATCATCAAGGAATTCCAAGTTTTATCTTTCTAATATAGCATGTAGGCCCTTGGCATCCAACCTATGGGATTGTAGCCCCATGGAAGCCCAAGCTAGGCTTGTTCTCCCAAAATTGTCCACCAACTAGGTCTTGCAAAGACAAATGAGCTCTCCCTCCAAGGATATCAAGTCATAAAATCATGATAAGTGAATCCAATGAAGAAATAAGCCACCTAATCATGTGAAACAAATATCACTATATTAAACAATTAAATGTTCAAAGACACTATGCGACTTGTCAAGCTTGAATATGGGAGGGTTGACAAAGTGTCCTAATGGATAGATATTTCCCTATGTCAAGGAAAGTTTCCAAGAGATCCCTCTCTAAGACATGTAAAATGAATGAAGTTGTTGGGGTCAAGACTCAATGGGAATAAGGCTCATGAAATATAAGGGATCGTAGTGTCTCATTGATGGGTGCCTATGTATAGGGTGTGTGGTACCTTCCTCCCGAATGCTCTTTTTCCAGACCCATCAATTTCATTTTATCTTTTCTTTTTCGTATTTTATTTCAATATAGCATAAGTAGAGGTTGAAGGACACTTCCCTAGCGTGGTGACTGTTGGTCACTATAATTGCTTAATTAATTTCAAACAACCAAGTGAAACATAAATTATCAACCTAGGGAAGTCTTTTGTTTCAAAGATAGCTTCGCACTATATATGCTCAATTCCAAAAGCACTTAGTGTTGTAGTAAGGAAATCATTCTATCTATACTTGCTGAAGTGAACTGAAGCTCTGGATTGAATCACAGGAAAGTAATCTCCCTATTGCAATTATTTATAGTTCAAATTAAGAATCCTGGATTACATTTAAAATAATATTGCAATGGGTGAGAACAACTATCTTGCAATCAGAGAACAGGACCCTTACTCTCAAACAGAGACTCAGTACTAACACCCTTTTATGAAAGCACTAATGCAGAAAACAATAAACTCTATCTAACAGAAAACAAAGAACTCAGCTCCTTTCTGTCTAAGCAGGAGCCTTAAGCCTTACTTCTGTTTAGCACACTTGTGAGATTGAGGTCTATAGAGAACAGGGCAATCTGATTCCTTCCTTTCTGAGTAGGGATCTCTAACCCAGTTTCCAGCTAACACAGGAAAAGTACACAGTGAA
This sequence comes from Picea glauca, assembly GCA_000966675.3. Classification (NCBI taxonomy): domain Eukaryota; kingdom Viridiplantae; phylum Streptophyta; class Pinopsida; order Pinales; family Pinaceae; genus Picea; species Picea glauca. Next base: position 188,230 of record JZKD02S2408724.1, read on the forward strand.
TAGGATGTTTTGGTTCCTTCCTTTCTAGGTAGGAACCCTTAGTCCAATCCCTGGCTAACACACTTGTGGAGGTAAGGAAACCTACAGAAGACAAGGTGTTGTAGTCCTTTCCTGTCTGAGCAGGGACACTTTAACCAAATCTCTGCTAGCACACTTGCAGGGATAAGGGAAGCCTACTGGAGACAAGGTGTTGTAGTCCCTTCCTGTCTAAGCATGGATACTTTAACCAAATCTCTGCTAGCACACTTGAAGCATTAAACGAATTCTACAGAGGATATGATGTTCCGATCTCTTTCTGTCTGAGCAGGGACCTTTAACCAATTCCCTGTTAATATCATTACACAAGATTGCTGACGAAAAGAATTACAAATTCCATTCAATAACTAAGACAGAGTCAGTAGTGTTTCAGTAAACCAGAATTCATTAAAGCAGTGTTTTAGCAAACAACAGTCAAACAAAATATAAACAGTAATTTAAACAATCACACTTCTAACTAAGGGGTGAATCTTGTGAAGAAGGTGGGCCCTCCCTTCTCACAAGATTC
>JZKD02S2408724.1:288293-329446 GCA_000966675.3 Picea glauca
ATATATCTTGTTTCTAAATATGCAATAAGTAAGCTTTATTGATAATAGTTCATCATGCAACACCCATACAGATTGTCATTAATCAACGAAAGGGTCAAGGAGCTTTCCCATTCATAAGTATTGAATCAACATTTGTAGAGAGTCATATTATTGCCTCCAACTGTTCATTTCAACCATCGTCTGGAGAAAACATATGTTCTCATAAACCTATGGCATCAATGCGAAAACAATTCTGTGGAGATAGAATGAACATATTCGGGTGCGAGGACCAGAACTTCCAGTGGTCCACGACATATTATTATTACTCATCCCCTGCTACCCAGAATGAAGTACTTTGGACCTCTCGGATTAATCGTGCAGGTTGTTTCCCTGAAGTTTTTGACGTAAGGAGATGGTCTCTTGGTGTGCCGATAAATTTATTTCAGACAAAAGAATTATTCCACTAAGAGACCGCTCTTATGTTTCTTTGTCACCTCAGGTCTTCCACTAGATGTTAAGATTGTCGAAGCCAACATTGACGTTCAAAGGAGAAGATTCCAAGCAGTTTCTAACAAATCATAATAACGGGTTGGAACTCTTGCCTGATCTCTTGGAAGACTCGATGGTAGTTCCTGAAGATATCAAAATCTTACAGGTTAGTTCATTTAGAAATCCATTCCTGGAAATTGCTTGGTTGTTTACAAGAATAACGAGACAAGAGTCCACACCAACTATTTCCTGGATGGCTCTTTATATTTTGTATTTCATAGTCAATGAACAAGCCATTTTTTATTAGGGCAAGCTAATTTCCCATGAAATCTATTCCCAATTGTCAAGATTAAAAAAGTATAAGAAATTTTATATGTCATCCTACTTAGTTTTTACGATAGTACATTGCTTCCAGTTTCCAAAACTCTCTCTGTCCATGAAGGTCAACTGGGAATTTGACCCAGTAACATTCTGGTAGAAGACCTTGTGGAAGCACAAGGCCTCCCACTGTTTTTATTAGGTTTTCAATGGCTTTGTGTATGTTTTCAAATTTTTGTTGTTAGGAGAAGATGCTCCCCGCATATTGAAACAGGTAACCAGTTTTTTGGATAGGAAGGGGAAACTTGAAGATCTGGATAATTACAATGTGATAAGTATTTTTGGCTCTAGGGAAAAACCTACTCTCCTTCCATGTCACATTACAGAAAGAATGTTTGTTACATAAGTAGCAAGGAAATAGAACTACTGGTTGCATCTATTCCAAGAGAAGAGAAAAAACCAGTTCATTCATCTTCCTTGGAAAGTCAGGGACTTCATGTTGAGGAACGTCAACAAAATTTATGAATTCACAGCCCATTCTAGCAACTTGAACCTAAGATATGATGAAATCCTAAGAGGGTTTGACCCCAATAAATTTTTCTTACAACATTTGCAAACACTTGGCTTTGACAATTGTTTTTTCAAAAAACACCTTACCGAAAATAGAGACATTGGTGACGATGCTCTTGCTTCTGATGTCGGCGACCTAGACATAGTGGAAAGAAACACTGAGTTGTACAAGCAACAGGGAAAAGATCCTAGTGAGAAGAGTGTTCAATTGGAGAATAAAACTCCCAAAAGTATGACATCCCAGAGCATCGCTCCAACAACCCACCACAACAGTAAATCAACTCAAATTTATTCAAACAGAGGAGGAGATAACAACCCTCCTCACCCTAAAACTGATAGTTCTCACAAGCTTCCAGTAGAGAAGAAGAGAAAAAAAATTGTCGGATAGGCGGAAGAGCCCGAAATTTAGAGTGAGAACATGGAACTTGAGCCTGATATGGATAGCGTATTCTGCTACCTTGATCAACCCAGAGATGCGATCCAACATATTCGTCCAATGGACATATCTGATACTAAAAATTTTGACGAAGATGAATCCTTTGTGTTCCAGAGCGTTGTTTTTGACGGCGAGCCCAAAAAATTGATTATTGAAAAAAAAATATGTAAAAAACAAAAAACGAAAATCTCGTTCAGAGGTTAAAATTGCGAAGATGCGACCATCCCAAATATGCCGACTTCACATAGAGACCGCAGATGCACTTGATGATTCCATTGGAGGCATTGTAGACGAGAATGCCAGACTGAAGGACTCGGTCAAGGAATTTGAAGAAGCTTTGATTCTTATGCAATTGCTTTCCAATCCTTTGGAAATAGCCTTGCCTTCCACCCCTGTAGTCAAGTTAAAAGGATCCTCCAGCCTCCTCTCATCATGTAGAGGATATGTGGAGATTAATATCAAGAAAAGAATGGAACTGGTTACTGAGGCGTGGGAAAAATCACAAACCATAACTTCCCTTGGAACGAGAGCACATAATTCTCTTAAACATTTGCAGGTGGAGTTAAAAGATGAAGAACATTTCTATTTAAACATGGTCCTTCCTTTTGGAATCATTGTTAACAACATGATAGAAACAAGAAGAAGAGAACAAGATCTCCCATCCAAAAACTGGATCGATTAATTAAATGCATGATGGAAAGAAAAAGTGAAGAACCTGCATCTCATTGTTTAGTCATGTGAACAAGCCATATCAAAGAAAGAAAAAGTATTCACAAAGTTGTCCAGAATAAACCTATCTGGAAGGAGCAACGAATTCCAAGACCACAACTTAATCGTCAACTCCTTGCCCTTAACTAAGCAATATTTCGATAAACAGGTTGATATTTTTAAGGTGTTATCTTTGGAAAAGTTTTACAGCATCCTTGGATATGGTCAAGATGACGCCGATGACTGGCTAGTCGACTATTCAATACAGAATGAGGAAATTGATCAGGATCTGCATAATCTTTCTATCGACTTTAGGGAATTAGAAAATGAAATTTTCAACATAAAAATATGGAATGAGATCAATGCCGCCCCATTGAGAAGCTACATTGAAGAATGGATCGAAAGGGAATTGAATCAGGTCGCCGACGAAAGGCAACAGACAGTTCCCACAATTCCAGCAGTCGTCGATAACATCAATGAAAAGGAATCAACAAACAAATAGCAAAATGGGTCATATGTACCATCATTGTAAGTCTATTGATCACATCCTTCTTTGAATATCAACCCAGTTATTCCACTTTTTTAAATAGAAATGTCTAGCCAAAGACTGATACCTTTCAATTTATTCTTTTCAGGTATTACACTCTACTGTCGCACACTTCTTCTTTCTACAATCCAATTTCTTGTACATATTTCTCTTATGGTCTACCAGAACCCCAATCCCAGTCTATATGGCAAACGCATTGAAATTTCGAGGAATATGTAATAGACAATATTAATTTTTAATATATTTCAAATAAAAATGTTTTTTTATCTCCTTTTATATTTATGTCCTCATACATTTTTATCTTCCACGAGTCTATATGAAAAATGCATTTAAATTTCTAGGAATATGTAACTTTTTTGATATATTTCAAATTAAATTGTTTTTTTTATCTCCTTTTATATGTATTTCGTCATAACATAATTTTTCAACAAAGTAAAATAGATTATATACTTTCAAAAGAATATATGGGGCTCTAGAGGCCACGTGTCATTTATGACATGGATACCACCTATGCTTCATGCTGCTTGCCACATCTCCACTGTCGTTTCTGTCTTCGCTACTTTTTTGTATCCCAATTCAACATGGTAGGGACTATGCTGCCACGCAACACTTGTTTTCAAAGAAATACTTCATACATTAGATATAATGCGAGTTCATTATCTATCTCCCCCACACTTTTGATAGCTTTGCCGAATTCTTGCATGGTGACTATCTTTTCAATGCTATGTTAACTTGCAAAATCATATCTCCTCCTTCACATAGGTTTATATCATGCTTCAATTTATCATATCTAGACATTGATAAATGATATCACTCTACATTACCTACCACATCTAGGTACAAAAGTCCTCATTAAAATAAAAAATCTAATTGAATTGGTATCATCTAGGTACGTTTGATACAATACAAAATGCCCATATTACCTTTCTCCACCTCTATCTTTTTTGTTTTCAAAGTTCACGTGGAAATGTTCATGTTACTTCTGTGCAAGTCCTTTTTTCTTCTTTTAGGTTTTTTCATTCATCATAGGAAGACTTGCCACATTAATCCACACAAATCTTAGACTAGACATTGTCGGATATGATTCTCATTATGTGATTGCACATTCCCATTATGTACTTCCCATGGGAATAATGAGCTTCACAATGGAATTAATTTGTTGAAGTGCTCAACATGTATTATAAAGTTGAGCTTTTCCCCCATAATTTTGTCTTTATTGGGTTTTGTTTTTAGTGAAATTCTTCATCTTAATGTAATTTCCACTTGGGTTTCATTTGTAGTTTGTAATTGTTTCATAAATATCTTTACAGCATTGAAAGAGGCCTTTGTCTTTGTTGACCTCTTTGTTGTACGAAAATGGTATCTTTTTACTCACAGATCAGGGTTGATGAAGGAAATATTACAATTGATACTTTAACTACAATTTTTGGATTCAAAATTATAATCAGGAGGAAACACATGCAAGTACATTTGTGATTTTTTTTTAGGAAGAAACATAATTTTTTAATTATCAGATCTATTCAAGAAACACACTTTTTTTCTTAAAAGATTATAGATTTAAATCCAAAAATAATAGAATATGTATATCTCTGTAAACTTTAATAATCAAAATGCTCCACTAATTATTATTATTAAATAAAAATATTATTATATATATATGTGTTAAAATTAGATTATTATATATATAATTTTGCATTTTTTAATATATGTTAGAGATTACGGGTTAAGCTGAAGCGAAGCCAATGGAAGGCACTTCAAAAGAGCAAAGAATAAGTAAAGAATGTGATAGGGTTTTTGTTTCATCTGTGTATTTTGGGTCAGTAAGTATGTAGTGTTGTATTCATGTCAACTGTTTTTGACTTGTTATTTTACAGGCTGGGTGGATTTTTATTTGTTTGCGCATTTAACAGGCAGCCATAACTGGTAAGTAGTCGTGTTGTTCACGTTTTGTCTAAATAATCTTGTTTCTTCTTTTTTACGGATAATCTCGTTTCCTCTTTTTTACATAGAAATTCTGCATTGAGTATTGTCTCAAAGATTTGTAACGATAAACTCCTGCTATGCTATTCCCTGCTATTTCATACGTATGTTGCCTATCCCTCTATCCCTATGGCTATGCAGCAGACATTAATGTTATTTCTTTGGTCTTTTTTTTCGAGTAATGCAGTTTACAGTAACTTAAAGTTGTCCTTCATCTAGCTACTCTCCGAGGCACGTTTCTATGGCATAAAATTCACCGAGGGCTTGCATCTGGTCTCATCTTCTCCCATTTCCACTTTGATCTCATCTTCTCCCATTTCCACTTTGATTTTTGAACTCAGGTTTCAACCTTAATACAACTGAGATCACCTCTTAACTTGTTGTTAGACCGCATGTCGGTTAATGCATTTTCTTCCTGGTTTCATACTAAAATTGAAATTAATGCTATTTCTGCTCTGCTCTACTCCGCTATTTCAGATGTATGTTGCTGATGACAGTGCCTGCAGAAATTAATGTTATTTATCCTTAACTTCACATTGTTTAATTCTAATTTTTTTTGTTCTGAAGCAAGATTATTATAGTTAACTAAACATTAGTAAAAATCTGATCTGACCTAATACAAACACAATGTTTTGCTGACCGCAGTTGGTGACATATGATCTGTTAATGTGTACACTGGAATTTGTCATCATGGCATTCTCTCTTGATTAACAATTTGAGCTCAAAGATATTGTGATATAAATTGATGGATATTTGTTGAAATTAGCACTCATTTTCTCCACCCCCTGAACTGTATTGTTTGTCTTTTAGCAATGCAATATGAATATGGTATGGAATTATGGATGTATTGATTGATGCAGAGTTGGTTTTAGATGACAAATGGAGTGGCTGTACTATTAAGTGAAGACTAGTCATGACAAGCTTGAAAAACTAGAGCGGCGATGGAGAAAGGCTTCTTCACGTTCACGTTGACATGACAGATGGCCGGGAGACGCATAATAAGAAAGCTAAGCGAATTGATCGCCATAGAAGAAACCAACAAGATGTCAAGGCACATTACACCCATGTGAACATTTAATTTTTCATTACATTAAGGTGAATTGGTATATAAAATTTATAGAATTGGTATATAGACTTTAAAGAAACACATAATGGTGTCCATATTTATCTTGGAGATAATTATTCTTATCAAATTAAGGGATATGGAGCAAGGGATATGGAGATATTTCAGTAACATTGCTCAATGGAACTATTAGACACATTCGCAATGTTGTGTATGTCTTTGGGATAAATAAAAACTTGATTTTTGTGTCCGCAATTTAAAGGTCGAATTCTTCAAGACACAATGTATAGTGAAGGACTTGTAGGATCATTACATAAATGTTTTCTTAGGAGTCAGAGTTGGAGTCCTGTACAAACTTGATGTCACCGGCACGAATCATCAAGCATTCACTTCTACAACTATGCCTATAGAAATCTTTGGCACCAAAGGTATGGTCACATTAATTATCATGATTTGTTGTTATTACAAAAACAAAGTATGGTTGAAGGACTCCCTATGTTCAAGAATGAGAATGTCTCTTGTGAAGGTTATGCATTAGGAAAGATGCACAAAGATGAATTCCCCTAGAATTCTAATAGGATAAAGAAAGACGTATTGGAACTTACACATATTGATGTTTGTGGACCAATGTAGACGAGGTCCTTAGGTGGTGCTTATTATTTTTTGTTATTTATTAATGAATGCGAAAGATACACATGGTTTTATTTCCTTATAAAAAAAATGATGTTTTTGAATACCTCGAGGAATTTAAAAACATGGTGGAGAAACAAATAGGAAAGTCCGTCAAAATCCTCTACTCAGATCAAGGGGGAGAGTACAGATTAGGGAACTTCATCAAGTATTGAAAAGATCATGGAATAGTACAATTTGCATTACCCCACACTCTAGCAGAATGGAGTAGCAGAAAGGAAAAAAAAAACTCCGCTGGAGTGTGCACAAAGTATGATGAAAGGTAAGAATCTTTCAAATTATTTTTGGGTTGGGGCCATTAACACTGTTGTTTACTTAAATAATATAAGTCCAATAAGGTGTCTTGATCATAAAACTCCTTTCGAAACCTTGTATGATTCTAAACCCATAGTTAATAATTTGAGGATATTTGGGTGTAAAACTTTTGCACATATTCTAAAGGAGAAGAGGAAGAAGATTGATGCTAAAGCTATCAAATGTATTTTTATAGGTTATTTTTTAGAATTCAAAGCATATAAGTTGTTTGATCCATCTACTCACAAAGTGTTTGCAAGTAGATATGTAATTGTTCATGAGAAGGTAGAAGGAAATAATGAAGACAACAGTCATGAAGGATGGAATGTACTTATTGAAGATGAAGAGGTCAAAGAAGAGAAGCACCAGCATGAAAAGGAAGCCAGTGACATGGATACATATAGCAGTGAAGAAGAAACTTCACAAACTGGAGAAGAAGTCACCAACCAATTGAGAAGATCTTCACGACAGGTTCGTCCACTTGAAAAATATAAAGATTATACCTTGATGAGTAGTATTTCAAATGTCATAGAACCCATGAGTTTTAATGAAGCTAATGAGCATGAAGTGTGGGTAAAAGAAATGGAGGAAGAATATGACTCTATAATGAAAAAAAAAATTGGGAATTGACTGAATTGCCTAAAGATAAAAATATAATAGGATGTAAATGGATATACAAACCTAAATTCAAAGCACATGGTAGTATAGATAAATATAAATCCAGATTGGTGGTAAAAGGGTATTCACAGAATGAGATAATTGATTATGCAGAAACATTTGTACCAATAGCTAAATTAAACACTATAAGAATGTTGATTGCACTAGCTATAAACTACCATTGGAAGCTTCACCAATTATATGTAAAATCTTCTTTTTTGAATGGTGAGTTAAAGAAGGAGGTTTACTTTACTCAACCAGAGGGGCTTGTGAAATGTGGTCAGGAACATTTAGTGTGGAAATTAAAGAAAGGATGGTATGGATTGAAACATGCACCTAACTCATGGTATGAGAAGATAGATTCCTTCTTTCTTCAACAGGGTTTTATGAGGAGAAAAAGTAATCCAAATCGGTATACCAATTTTGACGAAAAGGGGCATGTTGTATTGATTTCCTTATATGTTGATGATTGAATTATTACAGGAAATTCAGAAAAATTGATTAGTGGAATTAAGAAGTAGATGTCACATGTATTTGAAATGAAATATCTTGGTGAGTTACATTACTACCTAGGTCTTCAAGTTTGGAGAAAAACTAGTCAAAACTTTGTGTGTCAAGGTAAATATGTCAGAGAAGTACTTAATAAGTTTAAAATGGATCAGTGTAAAGTCTCTTATATTCCAATGCAGTAGAACATGAAACTTTACTGCGATGATGGTTTGAAGGAATTAAATGGTACAGTGTAGAGACAAATGGTGGGAAGATTGAACTATTTCACTACAACCATACTTGACATAGCATATTATGTTAGCGTGTTAAGTCAATTTATGAAAAAACCTTTAGAAAACCATTGGAATGCAGGGAAAGGGATACTCAGGTATCTCAAAGGAACAATTGATTATGGTATTAAATATATTGATTCATTTGATATTGAGTTGATGGGTTACTCAGATTCAGAGTTGGTTGGCAATCCGGATGATCGGATATATACTATAGGTTATTCTTTTGGCATTGGATCTAGGATTGTTTCATGGAGCAGTGAGAAGGAACCTATCGTAACTTTTTCATCCACCGAGGCATAATATAAAGCAATGTGTGCAACAACATGTGAAGTTGTTTGGTTGAGAAGACTACTTCAAGATGTTGGAGAAGAACAAAGGAAACATAAGATAATCAAATGTGATAACGAGATCTCAATCAAGTTGGAAAATAATCAAATTTACCATTCAAGGATAAATCATGTTGATACTCAGTTTCATTTTGTTTGAGAAAAGATGCAGTCTAATGACATTTCTTTAATGTATTGTAATACTAGTGAAAATGTTGTTGATATTTTCACTAAGCCTCTTGGGAAGATAAAATTTAAATTCTTTAGGGATATGTTAGGTGTGGATGTCAATCTTTTCTCCATTAAAAGGGAAACATAGAAATAATGGAGATTAGTTGAGATTTAGTTAGAGGTTGATTCCAATGGTCTAAATCGAATATCATTATATATATTATACTCCTCATTGATTTAATAAAATGCAACATGGCTTTGCTTTGGTGGCCTCCAGTAGCCAATTTCTTTCTCTCCTTCATATTTTCAAGTGTTACTATATATCATAGTACTAATATTGGACTCATACTAATATTGAGATATAATATTATAAAAATTAAACAATTAATCAATCACAATAATGTTTTTTAATTATATGGAAAGTTACTTTTTTTTCTTTTCTTACATATATAATCACAATACTATTTTTTAATAATATAGTTAGTTAATTTTTTTTTCCTTTAATTATATACACATACCATTAAGTGTGTTTTATTTCAATCACATGTTTTTTTCCTTTAATTATATACATATATCATTAAGTGTGTTTTATTCCAATCATATGTTCTAGGTTGTGGAGTATGTCGTATATGATTAACCAAAAAACCAAAAATTGCCAATCACAGTTCAGGAAATACATATGTGTTTACACATTTTATCTACCTTTACCTATCCATTTTATTGTGAATCCATTCGACAACAAAATTATTGAATCTCATGTTACAACCTCCCACTTTAATTATATACATATATCATTAAGTGTATTTTATTCCAATCATATGTTCTAGGTTGGGGAGTATGTCATATATGATTAACAAAAAATTACCCACCATAATTCAAGAAATCCATAATTTTTTATTTTTTTATTTACCTCTACCTACCCACCCATTCTATTGTCCATCCATTTTGTTTATGCATTTTATCTACCTCTACCTACCCACCCATTCTATTGTTGATCCATTCCAGAAAAAACTTATAGAATCTCTTATTACAAGAGCTTACTTATTAGTCCTTGCCCTTCACGCCGAGGGACTATTAGTAATCACTTTCCATTCTTCCTAATAACTTAACATAGAAACCAATGTATTTTAATTGTTTTAACCAAAATTTTCCAAAAATCATAGAATTTAGGTTGTTTTTTAACCTAAGTTTTGGGTTCTCCCTCTTATTTAGCCTCTTCTCGAGGCATAGGGGAGAATATCTTTGGGTTAGGTTTGATTTAAAGTGCACATTTGTTTCTCATTTTTAACAAATGAAGTAATGCTAGAGATGAATTTAGCATTACTTCATAAACATTAAATGGTATCCCATGTTTATCTAGCTATATATTAGTCTATGTTTGTCCCATCAGTTTTGTTTCCATGTAGAAAACTTTTAGCTTACAAGTATCTTTATTTCCTCTTCGCTTTCTTGTTGCATTTTTTCGTATCCCTGACTTTCCTATTCCATTTTTCTCACCTTGTTTCATTGTGCTTGTCTTTTCTAGCTTCATTTTCACCTTCTTCTTTCCCCCTTCTACTCAACACCCGATCTCTCATCCCCTTCGTTCCTTTCTGCTTCATCCTGATCTTGCCATTGATCCAGACTCTCCACCCCTTCAATTAAGGACCCCCCTTAATAAATTTAGGTGGCCAGAAGTAATTCGACATGTAATCAATGAGTCAGAATATGTGGCCATTGAAATGAAGGATTTTGGAATTGTTATTATTATTCATGGTTAAAAATATTAACCCCACGAAAATAGTAACTTAGGACTTACCTAGGTGCCTCCTCCCTTCACATGGTGTTCCTTGCATACAACCTTGGCCTCAATATGAAGATTATGTGCATTGGAGAGATGTTTCTGGAACCATATTCTCTGCAACCAGTAAAATATCCAGGTTGTATTCTTTGTAACCATATGTTTCAAGGTGGAGTTCCACCTTTATCTCTGCGATTTTTCATGCATTTTTTCTTGCTATTTTTCATACACAATTTAACGTTAAATTGCATAAATTAGTTCATTCTAAAACATATTTTAACAATGAACTTACCACCATATATGAAGGTAGTATTCTCTGCAACTAGAAGATGGAGTTCGACAAAGGTAAGGGCCTTTGTATGTGCAATTTTCTATATTGAACAAAACCCACTCACACATATCACTAGATTAAAAAAATAAGCCTAATACAAAACTTTGAAGTACCTTATATAGATTGTTTGTTCAAAGTCTCTCTATTAGTCTCTTTAGGATATAAAGATCTATAATGACTTTCAACCTACCTGGTTCCTGCAGCCAAGAAAAGAGCATTAGGGACAGGCTACTTCAGTTATTCTGGGCCCTGCGACGGAGACCCATACAAGGGAGGAAGAAGTCGCAGGAAATCAAGCATCTCTATCCGTTTATGAATCTCGCATCCACTATCTTAATAGTAAGATATCTTCATCGCAGTACAAGCAATCACACTTAGTATTCCTAACCCTATCCACGTGCTCTAATCAATGCTCCAAGCTACAGGCCACGTCTCCACTGAATTCGTCCATTCCCAAGTCCCGGTAGAGAGAAGGGCCAAGAAAGATAGATTGTTTTTTGTCACTCAAACTTGAATCAATGGCTTATTCATTGGGAGTTCCCTTAAGTGTCCAACAAGCTCTATACTTGCTTGCTTCCTTCGGTGCAAAGTCCATGAAAGTAGTTGCATTAGGTTCAGGTTGAAGCCACTCGACTAACCTACTTGCATAACATCATCACTTGGCATGAAGAGGCCCCATCATATTCGCTCATCTCTTAGCATGGACAGGCCCCATCACTGATGGTTTCTCGCAGGTGCTTTCGGTACCCGAGCTTTTTGCTTGAGCAATATGTTTCTTCCCCTTTGATGGATATCATATTCTTTTGCAATAGGTCATATCAGTCCAAAGAAGGATGAATATGACCTAAATCCATAGGCACCACTCACACGATCTCGATTCCAGTTACCAATGAGATGCCTCTAACGCAAACCATGAATTGGCTAGAATAATCCATAAGTGTTGGAATGAAGCTAGGTTGTGTAAGTACGGTCCAACTGACCGTACTTACCTTTTCTTTCTTCGCATTCAAAAGAGAAGAAATGGTCAATGCAACAGAAGACACTGCAAATAGTGTTATTCCACCAGTGTTATTCCAGGGGTGGAATCATTCGATGGTTGGAAACCTCAACCAACCACCTTCCTTCTCAAGATCGTAAAATCGTACTCGGAATGGATGCGGATCACCCTCGAAATGTAACGAAATAAAATGCGGCAACCAAATGACGGGATATGAACAAGAGGAAGTCTTGTACTGTATATTATTATGATAGAAAGAAAAACTGATGAGAGGTAGTTGTTATGATAGCTAAGTTTTCAGGCAGGACTAGCTTGGAGGTCAGACCCTTTCCCTTTCTTGCTCAGGACCAACTTGCAGGTCAAACACTTTCCTTTTCTTGCTCAGGTTTCCCTTTAGCGTATGATTTAGCAGTCTTGGCTTCACCTATCTCAGTGTCTACTTTACCCGTTCCAGTAGGAGTACGCATATCAAAATGCAGTTGATTGAATCTCACTAGCAAGCAACATCTGACCCCAGTTTAGGTAGGAAATGTGGATGGTGATTTGCTAAATTGCGTCAAAAATATAGGGCTTGAAGTGAACTTTGATTATATTATATTATTATAAATGTTGAATCCAATCACCCACAATTCCTGCAACGAAGAGGCCTTTTGCACATATATTTATTTTAGTTAATTTATAATCAACAAAATTATAACTGAATCCTTTGAAATACAAAACAAACTTACAATGGAAACATTTATAATCAAGATGGAGACTATGAAATCATCATTCAATCTTTAAGAAGAATTTAGTGTGGAGAAAACCCTAACTTTGTTTCTAAGCATTGGTGCTTCTCTGCCAAATATCAACAATTTTCAAAGTTAATTAGTCGTATACCTACTACTATTTCCTCCCACAATAGTCAAAATTTCAATGTCCAAGAAGATCCTATAGCTAATAAAAGAATGAGGTTGCGAGCAGAAGACATTGAGCTACATTGGAATGAAGGATTCTATATCAGCTAAGAAAAGAATGATTAAATCCAAATAACATAGACAATAATTACCTGAACAGGGTGATATATGGTCTTGTTATGGAGCTCCAATAGGGTTAAGTCGGTAAATTATAACACATATCCTTGGAGTGGCCCAATGCTGGTTGTGTGATTGACATATGCAAAGGAACAAAGATAGCGAAAAGACTAAAGCGTTCATGACAATTGCAACACGTTTGGAGAGTTGTTTGAAAGACGACATACTATAAATGATGAATGCAACAATAATTATTACACTACTCGTGGTGCACTTAAAAATATCACCACAATTGGCATAAAAGCGCTCTTCTTGAAAAATGCGAGGGAAAGTTGCATAAAAGTCATTGGATCCAAAGGTATTTCAAAGTTAATGATATATCATCATTTATTACTTTCCATCTATCAACAATGTTTGCATCATTTATTACTTTTCATTTCGGTGTGTAAAGCTCTTCTAGGAAAGTGAAATTGTGTATTTTCAATAATAATGCTTTCTAGGTTTTGGTGTGAAAGTTTATTTTTAGATAGAGAGAAAACATCCAGCTACAAAAAAACTGGATGTAAACTATACCAGCTTACACAAATATATTTTGAAAATGTCATTCTTGAACGTTTTGTATTCCACAATATTATTCCTTGAACATTTTGAATTCCATATTTGTTATGTTTGTAAGTTTTCATTGAATTTCATATTTGTTATGTTTGTAAAATTGAAAAGAAAATGTTTTGTTGAATAACAAAGAATCACAAAAATTTTATAATGAGGAATTTGATTTCAAAATTTTATGTCAAATAAGATTTGAGTTTATAAATTAAGAGGAAAAATGTATTGAGAATATTTGTTTTTGCAGATATCTGTAGAATCTAAAAAAATAGTTGAACACGAAAAGGGATTTCTGAACACAAATAAGAGGGCAATCCCGACAACAGATAAGAGGGAAGGTGAAGATGTTAGATTGCTTTTGGATTATGGCGATCATGTAGCAAATAGCCACTCACATCCACCTCCGGAGATCTTGAACGTTTTGTATTCCATAATATTATTCCTTGAACATTTTGAATTCCATATTTGTTATGTTTGTAAGTTTTCATTGAATTCCATATTTGTTATGTTTGTAAAATTGAAAAGAAAATGTTTTGTTGAACAACAAAGAATCACAAAAATTTTATAATGAGGAATTTGATTTCAAAATTTTATGAAAAAATACTTGTAAACCTTTTTTTCACATTATAAAATTTTAACCTTTTACATTAACTTTGTTTTTTGTTTAAAAATATTTGAATATATCAATATTGTAAAACTAATTTAAATAACTCTAAAGTTATAAACTACTCTCCAATTAACTCTTTACAATAACTTTGTTTTGTTTGGGCTAAAAATATTTGAATATATCAATATTGTAAAACTATTTTAAATAACTTTAAAGTTCTAAGCTACTCTAAAACAAGTCGTGGTTGAAAGTTAAATACCTGGAATGTATGATATGCAAAGTATAAATTCATATTGACTTTACATGACACATCTGATCTGATGAAAGTTAAATACCTGGAATGTATGATATGCAAAGTATAAATTCATATTGACTTTACATGACACATCTGATCTGATGAGTACAAATCTATCTAAAAATAATACATGTGCATAGTTTACACAAATATATTTTGAAAAACCAAACTTAGTTGTTGAGTGCTTCATTATTACGTAATCTTCATATATAACTCATATCAAAGATAATTTAGAAGAGTACTGGTTAAATACTTAGTATCAAGCTAAGTCAGATTTATGAAAAAACCAAACAAGAAGCTTCTCTACCTTCTAGGTATAGCCTTCTCTGCACAGACTTGTTGCTCGACAACCTGTTGCTCCACAACCTCTCATTCAAAATAGAAGAAAATTAATAGAAAAAAAGTAAAGAGAGACATATCACAAAGAAGAGGAACCACTTGTTTGATTGGATATTATTCATTTACCCACCTTGAACTAAGGTCCATTAACTTCTTTAAGGATGAATCTTATTTTTTGATTGCATATTAGTCATTTACCCACCTTGAACTAATGTCCATTAACATCTTTCAAGGGTAAATCTTATTTTTTATTAAATATATCATTGTATTCCTTTTGGATTGAACAAGGTTGATTGATGATGATTCGAGGGAAGTTGTTACCTAATTAGAGGGACCACTTATTTTCTCTCTTTGTTAATGGAAAAAGTGTCCTCAAACACACACTTTTATTAAATAGGAAAAGAAATTACATAATAGAATTTGCAAGGGTTTACACCCAAACAAATCAACACTCTTGCAATGAGCTATATATAAGATAAATGTCCTAACAAACTCTAGATATGGATCACTTATTAAATAAACAAGTGTACATTTACAATAAATGTTATCTTAACAATTTTCTAACTATACTCCTAATTTAGAGCCTAAGATATGACACCTTTTTTTTTAGAGTCATATCTTTTACAACAATAATCTATTTCTATGTGTCTCCATTTATTAATCAAATGTTCTAGATGATTAATTTAATATCATAAATTAATAATCATTTTATTCTAACTTATTAAACTATGATATTTGTATTTTGGATTATCTAACATTCTCCCCTATGATCCAAAGATACATTAGAACAGATAGCAAGTTCATTCCTGAACTTAGTAAATTTTATTCTGCCAAGAGGTTTCATGAAAATGTCAAAGATCTGATCTTCTGAAGGACAATAAATTTTCTTGATGACATCCTTTGCAATGAGTGATCTGATATGATGATACTTGGTGTCCACGTGCTTTGTTTTTGAATGAAAAAATGGATTCTTCGCAAGCTTAATGGCTGACTGACTGCCGATGAATAATGATGTAGCTTCTGTTTGAGAAATGCCCAAGTCCTGTAAAATTCTGCGCAGCCAAACAATTTCACATGTTGCTTCCCATGCTGAGATGTATTCTGCTTCTGCTGTAGAAGTAGCAATTGTAGCTTGTTTCTTACAATTCCAAGACACTATCGTTGAACCCATATTCATTAAATAACTTGATGTTGATGCTCGATCATCAATATTTCCAGCAAAGTCGGCATCTGAAAATCCACCAAGTACAAAAATTTTAGTCTTTTTGTAAAGAAGACCAAAATATTTTGTTCCTTGGATATATCGAAGAACTCTTTTAGCTGCATTCTAGTGGTTGTCCCGTTGTTGCTGCAGAAAGCATGAAAGAAGACTGACTACATAATATAGATATGGTCGATTGTTTGTTAAATAAATCAAGTTGTCAATCAATTGTCTATAAATAGTGCTATCTACCATTTCCCTCCCTTCAAATTTTGAAAGTTTCAAGTTTTGTTCCATAGGGGTAAGTGATGGTTTGCATTCCTGCATTCCAAATCGCTGAAGAATTTCTGCTACATACTTACTCTGAAAAATGAAAATATGATGTGGATGTTGGAATACTTCAATTCCAAGATAGTAGTAAAGTAGTCCCAAATCATTCATCTTAAAACTTCCATGTAACTCCCTTTTCACCCGTGAAATATGATCATCATTGTTTCCTGTAATGATCAGATCATCGACATACATAATAAGAATCACTGGATATGGACCCTATTGATGGATATACAAAGTATCATCAGATTCACTTCGTTGAAAACCAACCTTCCTAAGATATTCATCCATTTTGGTATACCAAGTTCAGGGAGCTTGCTTTAACCCATATAAAGCCTTAGTTAATTTACAGACTTTATGTTCCTGCCCTTCAATTTCAAAACCTGGTGGTTGTTGCATATATACATCTTCCTGTAAGTCACAATTGAGAAAAGCACTTTTGACATCCATTTGATGAACTTTCCAACCTTTCTAAGAGACCAATGCAAGTGTTAATCGGATGGTATCCCATTTGGCTGTGGGAGAAAAAGTTTCCTCATAATCAATGCCTTCCTGCTGCACAAAACCTTTAGCCACAAGGCATGGTTTATACTTGTCAAATTTGCCATGTTGGTTGTATTTAATTCTGTAAACCCATTTGCACCTGATCGGTTTAACACCTGTAGGACAATCAACAAGTTTCCAAGTGTTGTTATCAATTACTGCTTGATACTCTTCAACCATAACCTGTTTCCATTCTTTATGTTTTACTGCTTCTTTGTATGTGAAAGGTTTAGTAAAATCATTTGCTACCAAGACAAAATTTTCTTCACTGTTGTGTGATCCCCTTATTCCTGTTTTATTCTGCTCATGAGGCCTTACATCTTTCAAAAGTTGAACTTCCCATTTTGGTAGTTGATGTTCACTTGTTTCAGGATCAGAATTTCCATTATTGTAAATTGGATTAATGTAAATTGATGTTCGTCGATCAGTTGAAGATTTTGGAGGTGGAGAATCATTGTTAGATGAACTGTTGTTGCTAGGAGAGTCTGATGAATTGTTGGAAGCTCATGATAATGTTGTCGATGTAAATGGACCGGATGTATCATCGTCAGATGAAGGAAAATCAATTTCATACCAATTATGTAAATTTGGTTGACTTTGCATTTTTCCTTTTCTTTGATTTCCTTTAGTTTCTAACTTTTGAAGAAGACTTTCAGTTTCATAAAAAATTACATCCCTTCTTACAATAAATTTTCCATTGGACAAAATTCGGTACCCTTTCTTCTCATCAGAATACCCAATCATTGTGCACTTCAAGCTTCTTAAGTCAAGCTTAGTTCATTTTTCTTTCGGAACTAAGGCATAACATACTGATCCAAAAACTCTAAGATGTTTAACTCGAGGTTTGAAACCAAACCAAGCTTCATAAGGTGTGATTTCATCCAAAGAAGCAGTTGGAGATCTGCTCCTTAAGTAGATAGTTGTATGGATTGCTTCTGCCCAATATGTAGAACTTAACTTTTTAAATCTTAACATAGATCTTGCCATGCCTAAAAAGGTGTGATTCATTCTTTATGTGACTCCATTTTGCTGAGGAGTGTAGAAATTTGTAAGATGTCTTCTTATCGCATTGTCTGTGCAATAATTTTTGAATTCATTAGAAGTGAATTCCCCTCCATTATCTGTCCTGAGAGTGCCTATCTTTTCTTTAATTTCATTTTCAACAAGTTGACGAAATATCTTAAACTTATCAAATACTTATGACTTTTGCTTCAAGATGTAAGCCCAAGTTACTCTATTGAAATCATAAATGAAGAGTAAAAAATATTTGCAAGCACCTAAAGAAGTTTCTAGTGGTCCTATAACATCACTGTGAACTAGTTGCAAACGCCTATTTGCACACCATGAACTTGTTGAAAAACTCTCTCGACTTTGTTTTCCATAAATGTAAGCTTCACATTTTGTATTTTCCTTTTTGAACGTTGGAAGTCCCTTAACCATCCCTTGTTTTTGCAGTTGAGAGAGACTTTCAAAGTTGAGATGTCCATATCTCACATGCCATAATTTGATAGGTGAAATACATGTACTTACTATTCCTGCAAAGTATGAATGTCTTGGAATAACTGTCCCTTTCATCCTTAATAGTTTTCCATCTTCATAACCTGTCATCACTGTTTTCATATTATGTTCTACTGAATTAATCTTAACTAATCCATCTTCCATAATCACCTGATGTCCTACTTGTTTAATCATGACTAAAGACAACAAATTCTTTTAAAAGGTGGGTACATACCATAAATTCTTTTTAAATGTGGGTACATACCATACATTTGAAATCATTCGTTCTCCAATATCGGGTAAATAAACTTTAACTACTCCTTTTCCATAAGAAGTATGTTTGGTATTATCGGAAAGAAAAATTGAATTAAGATGGCATTCTTGAAAATTCCAAAAGAAGTCATGTATGAAAGCCATGTGTTGAGATTCTCTTGAATCTAAAATTCAAGCATCTTCATAATCACTTTGAAAATCAATTGAAATTTGTAATGTTGAATATTAGGTAAACACATATTTTGAACCATCATCATCTCGATCATTTGCAAACTATGTTGTATTTGATGAAACTTGGAAATTATATCAATGGAAGTGCGACAATCTTCTGCATAATGTCCAACTTTGTTACATCTTATGCAAACAATTTGACTGAAATCTCTCCCTCTGCTTGAGTTCTTTCCTCTGCCTCTACTTTGACCTCTGTGTGGAGTTTGTCCTCTTCCTTGACTGTTGCCTTGAAAATAGCCTTTGCCTTGACTATTTCCTCTTCCTTGAAAACATCCTTTGCCTTGACTGTTTCCTTGGCCTTGAAAATACCCTCTTCCTTGACTTTTTCCTCTGCCTAGAAAAGTGTTTTCTCTACTTTGGCTTCAACCACAACCTTGCAAAAAATTTCCTCTTCCTCTGCTTCTAGAACTGTCACTTGAAGATTTACTTGTGTTGGCTTCTGTAAAAAAATATTTTCCCCAACTTGCTTTTTCTTTCCAAAAGTTTTGTTGTGTTCAGATAAAATTTCACTTAGTTCATCAAACATAAGTTTATCTAACTTTCCAGTTACTTTTAAATTTTCCAAAAAATGTGTATAGGAATAAGGCAATCCAACAATTAAAATTGTGGTCATGAAACTATCATCTACTGCTTGAAAACCGACGTTTAGTATTTCCTTCTAAATGTTCTTAAGTCTGGAAATATATTCATGTATATCACCTCCTTTAGTCAATTTATGTTGGATAATATTTAATTGAAGATCAACTTTCTTTTTTTCATGCTGAGTATCAAATAAATCTTTAAAAACTTTCAAATCAGACAATGCATCAATAGTATTTTCAATGTGAACATACATCTCATCATTAACTGAAGATTTAATGAGTGCTAATGCTTTTTCATTTTTAACTTCCCATTTTTCTAATGTAGCTACATCTGTAGGCTTAGTTGGCTTAGTATATTCATTACAGATATCACACCAAAGTTCATTGTAAATGAGAGTGCTTGCAATGAGATGTTTCCATGTCTTGTATGATTTTGTGCCTTCAAGTTTATCGGAGTCAAAGAACAAATTAATTAACTTCGACATTATAGTGTTGAATCTTTGCACCAAAAAAAATCAAGCAAATGAGATCAAGATAAGCAACACACCATATGCATCACACAAAAATGATCTATCAGGGCTCGACCTTGACCCTCATATAGTCATTGAGAAAAGGAAAAAATGATAGAGATTTGTACTTGGCTCTACTCAAATTCCAGATAACTTTCAAAATTTTAACAATGCTCTTGAAAATTTCACCCCCCCTCAAAGTTAAAATACTTTGAGTTACAAAAAAATTTACCCAAAAGAAAAAATTACTGCATAAAGAGAAAACAAAAAAAAAAAATTATGGCAAAAATCCAATGCTATCGTAATCTTCTTGCAATATTTCACCAGGGGATGTCATCTATGTGATGGCTCCCAATGTTTAACTGAAGATTGTGTTTGCAGATAGATAATGCAACTTCTGAGAAATTGATTAATATATATCTAATGAATTTTTTTGAGATGGTTGTGGCAACAGGAAGAGCTCAAGTTGATTACTATTATCTCGTTAAGCTGCTATTGATTAATATATATCCATTTGAGCGGTGCCTATAAAATCGTTAAGATGCTATTGATAGGAGACAATAGTGTTGGAAAGAGTTGTCTCCTCTTACGTTTCACGAATGAATTGACTTTAAGATTAGGATATTTGAGCTTGATGGGAATGGATTAAATTATAGATTTGGTACACTGTTGGTCATCCTTTGATAATGTGAAACGCACATTTCCTTTTCCAATGAGTCAAACACATAGGTCACTCCAGTCCATCACAGGCACATCAGGATAAAATGATATTTTTCAACGCTGCATGGGAATGTTAATAGTGTGCATTTGCCCCATCAAGTTGCATCTGTCAGGTCGAATCCACAATAAGTATTTGTTGTTGCAATTAATTTTCGTGTGAACTGAGAGAAACATGATTGGTTCATGTGTTTGTTGTGCATTCTGTGAGGCTCCTCCAGGCGAGCAGATATGGAAGATGAAATGTCGATATGATTGAAAAGCATGTCAGACACAAACAAGGCTACATCTTCCTCAGAATAAGCTTCACACACGCCCTTTATCTTTCACAGAAGGGATCTCTGTGCCAGTCTGGAACCCAAGCCAAATTACTCTTCCATGATAGGTGAATAGTAACAAAACTTTCATAAATTTATGTCAATCTTAAATAGTAATGAAAAAAAACATGCAGGTTGAGTAAAACACAGAAAAGTGACTATGTTTCCTGCAATAACAATCAAAATTCCATGAAAAGAAATATTGTTTATGGAATGCCGAATCTTAATATAGCTTTGCTTGAATGGTATTATTTCTTTCTCACCCAAAAGAACAAAATAAGCTATTTTCCCTGCAATAGCAATCCAAGTCCATTAAAACCAATAGGATTCTATAGAATTATTCCTTCAAACCTCGCTCATATGAATCAATGCAGGCTCCTTTTAACAAGGGCATCCATTTCCCCTCTTCTTCAAACAACATGGCACCTCTCCCTTCACTACTTTATCTCTGAAACAAATGAAGACTCGCTTGCAATATCTGCTTTTCTCATCCAAAAAGCGATGGGAAGAAATAAAATGTATGCCCTCCCTGAGAGGGAGTGTTCAGTGCTAGGAGCTCGAGGGTACCTCAGTTCTTATCCAATGGGAATAATTTGCAGCAACAAAAAAAAAGTTATTTTCCTTTCTTTAAAAAAAAATAACCATTAACTAACCGATTTTAATGACGAAGTGCACCCACGTTTTCTTTGGCCTGTAGAGCTGGGATCTCTTCCTCTGATCAACTAATCTCCTCTTCAATTCAGTTGCATTACTGGAGCTCTGATACCACAATAATGGCAGACGCGTCCTCAGACACACACTTTTATTAAATAGGAAAATAAATTACATAACAGAATTTGTAAGAGTTTACACCCAAACAACTCAACACTTTTGAAATGAGCTATCTATAAGCTAAATGTCCTAATAAACTCTAGATATGGACCACTTATTAAATAAACAAGTGTCCATTTACAATAAATGTTATCTTAACAWTTTTCTAACTATACTCCTAATTTAGAKCCTAAGATACGACAACTTTTYTTTTTAGAGTCATATCTTTTACAACAATAATSYATTTCTAAATGTCTCCATTTATTAATCAAATGTTCTAGATTATTAATTTAATATCCTAAATTAATAATCATTTTATTCTAACTTATTAAACTATGATATTTGTATTTTGGATTATCTAACATTTGTTTAGTATTTTCAAAGAAATTCATTATCTATCATGTATACTATCCAATTCAAAGTCAACCTCCTGACTTTGGATAGTTTTCTTGTATACTATCATATTCAAAGTCAATCTCTAGGCTTTGGATATTTTTGCACAATTCTTGCATGCTGACTTGTAAATATTTCATTAGCTTTAGTTTTTTTAGTACGCCATTGAGATAATTCAATTCAAAGTCAATCTCTAGACTTTGGATAGTTTTGCAGAATTCTTGCATGGTGACTTGTAAATATTTTATCATCTTTAGTTTTTTAAGTACTGCATTGAGATAATTCTAAATTGTTAGGTTCCTTGATAACACTATCTTTCACATTTTTGATTGGATATTATTCATTTACCCACCTTGAACTAAGGTCCATTAACGTCCTTCAAGGGTTAGTCTTACTTTTTATTAAATATCCTTATATGCCTTTCAGGATTGAGCGAGGTTGATTGATAATGCTTTGAGGGAATCCGTTACCTAATAATATCATAGGCTCTTAATCACTAAATTTCGTCAATATCGAGTTACTTGCAAAATCATATCCTCTTCTCATTTCAACTTCACAAAGGTTTATGTCTATATTTTTGGGACGATGGAGAGTGGGAGTAGGGAAACGCACATGGGATATCTTCACATTTAAATTTCAAAAGGGTTTATGTCTATTTTTATGAGATAGGGAAGTGTGGAAGAAGGGAAACGTACATGGGGATGTGTGGAAGAACTCTCAAATTTTAGAAAAAATCATGGGAGACAAGGGGGCGTCGGGGTCCCTGTCTCCAAAATTATAAAAATAAAATAAATAATTGACAATATACCATAACTTGGTTGTCTTAACTAATTCCAATTAGACACCCTCATACATGATAGAATCCAGTGGAAACACTACAATGTTATCAATCCTAAAATCTTGAAAATTGTTAAGTCTGTTAAATTTTGAATGGGATATGAAATTCTACTTTCTCCATATGAAGTCCAATGAGATTGGAACCACTCTCAAACATCTAAAAGAATTAATGGTAATGCTAAAATTTAATTAAAAGTTGACATTCTCCTTTATCTTACCTTTTCTATCCTTTTTGAAATTCTCCTTTATCTTACATTTCCTATCGTTTTTTGGCATTCTCCTTTATCTGAACATTCACAGTGAGACATATTGTTGAGAATATTTTTGGATCAAAACTGTGTACTTGGTTTTGAAACGTCCAACATTTCTAGTTGAAACTCCACCCATCATTTGTTGGAGAAATTTATATTTTTGACAAACTAGTTCAGTGGGAGTTAACTCACTAGTTCTATTTTAGACTTTCTATTTTGACCATCACTATTACGCATGCATGCATTCCTAAGGAAAGATAATTGTTTGATTTCTTTTCTTAATTATGGAATTTGTTTTCCTATATATGAGTGTATTCCAATCATTCATTGTATCATATTGATCATATTGATCATCATCTATGTATCAATCATCATTAATTGATCAACTCATTGGAGTAGTGTGAATATATTTTCTCATTCTTCCATATTGAATCTCTCGTCCTTTCTTGATAATATTTGTTTGTACTTGCTTTAGCTATATCTCCTATACAGGTTTCGATGAAACATTGAAATCATGAGGGGAAACAAAAATCTAAAAAGTAGGGAGAAGAGTGCAAAGGTATGTATTAAATAGGAGGAGAGAAGAAAATGACCGTGAAAATACCAAGGTGAACATATTTACAAGTTAGACGTTGAAGAGTAAATGAGGGGGGGAAGTAATTAAAAATTATAGTAATATGTGATGGGTACGGTTAATATTAGTCAACACGAATAAAGTATTATTATAATTTTTAATTTTTAATTATTTCCCCCCTCCTTTACTCTTCAACGTCTAACTTGTAAATAACTTCACCTCAGTATTTTAACGGTAACTTTCTTCTTTCTTCTTATATAATACATACCTCGACACTCCTCTCTCTACTTTTGATCTTCATGTGTCCTTGATGATAGGTGGAGTGTGCACTCAAAACGTCAGACGTTTCAAAACCAGGTACACAGTTCTGATCCAAAAATATTCTCAACAATTCTCCTTTATCTTACCTTTTTTATCCTTTTATTTTAATAATTTAATATTACCATTAATTACCAATGTCACAAACTCCTCAAAGCTCAATATCTTATATTTTTTTTGTCTTAAAGGTTTGTTGGAAAAAAAATGGAGGGCGGTGCCCAGGTGTCCCGCTTTTGGTGGGGGAACCCAAATGCCCCGCTTTTTGAGGGGGATGTGAGCATCCAGGAATCTCCCTTCGGGGGGCACCTAGACACCCCCTTTTTTTGGAAATGTGCTCCCCATATTGGGGACACATTTTCCCATGTTTTCAAAAAACAAGGGGGTGGGGGTGTGGATAAATGTTTCCCAAGGTGCCTCCCACCCTCAGAGCATGTGAAGTGAGGGGGCCACACTCCCCACACGGGGACTCATCCCCATGGAACACTACTTTATGTCATTCTTAATAATAAATATTAGTATTCTTAGACAAAGGTTAATGTCATGCTCAATAATAAATATTGGTGTTGTTAGATCTCCTATCTAGATCCATCATGGATTTTAAATGGGATTAGACATTGATAAGTGTTCTCATTGTCTCATAACTACCAAAAACATAGTTGTCCCCACTATAATCAAAATCTAGTCAAATTCTTACCATGTAAGAGTGTTTGATACAACACAAAATAACTATGTTAATAGTTACCTCTTTTTGGTTCCATCTTGTCTTTAGGTCCATATTTTCATCCATTATAGGAGGGATTTCTAGAATAGTCCATACAAATCCTAAGCTATACATTTCCTTATATGATACCCATTATGTGGTTGAATCGTTCCCATCATGTACTTATGGGGGTGATGAGCTTAGTAATGGAATTAAAGTTCTCACCCTATGATGTAAAGCTAAGTTTCACTCTTAGTAGTTCTATCTTGTAGTATGTTTTGTCTTTAATGGGTTTTGTTCTTTTCACTAAACAAAGGCCTAGTTATATCGAAAATATTTTATTATGTTTCATGAGAAAGGTCTTAGTGTTTCTCTCCATGGAAATTAAGGATCTCTCTTAGATTTCTTCATCATTGGAAATATCAACAAGTATGTTTATGTTTCATGAGAAAGGTCTTAGTGTTTCTCTCCATGGAATGTAAGGTTCTCTCTCTTATATATCTTCATCATTGGAAATATCAACAAGTATGTTTGTTTTACCATAACTACAAAAAAGAGAGTTGTCCCCACTATAATCAAAACCTAGTCAAATTCCTACCATGTAGGTTTGATACAACACAAAATAACTATGTTAGCAATTACCTCTTTTCGGGTTCATCTTGTCTTTAGGTACATCTTTTCATTCATCATAGGAGGGCTTGCTCAAGGTTATTGGGAGTGGGAAGCACACTTTTCAAAAAATTATGGGAGTGACCTTTTTTATATAATATATACTTTAATATAATTTGATGCATATATATAAAAAACCCGTAAAATGTCGAATCAATTGAAAAAAAACATGAAAACATAGATTTAAGATCATTTAACTATTGTATTAGTGATGATCATTAAAAAATCATCCATTTAGTACAAATACAACATCAATCATAAAAATTTGTTATCAATAGATTGTAATAGACAACATCAACCACAAAATGAAATAGATTCTAGAGAATCATATTCATTACCAAAGAGTTGTAAGATTCAAATTCCAGTCAAGAGTTCAAAGTTCAAACTTGAAAGGTAAATTGGCATATAATGTTCATAAATTCATTGTTTACAAAATAAGCCATAGTAAAGACAAAGTACTAGGTTCTATAGACTACTTCTAAATAAGAAAAATAAAAAGGGATCCAATATACAATAGAAAGTAGTAAGTACTATGCACTAAGTTTTCCTCTTTCCATGAAAAAAATCTAGTTTCTTTTCCTGTCATATTTGAAGAAGAGGAGTAGGATTAGGAGTAGGTGGAAGTGTTTGTGGAACATCACCAACAACTGAATGTCCCCCATGTGAAAATGGATGATGTGAAGATAATGAAAAAATTGATGCACCTAGACCCCTGCTAGTGGATGGAGGTGGCATGCCTACTCTATGAATATGATCACCATCATGATCACCCAAAAATTTCACTTCCAAGATCTCTAAAGCCATGGATCCATCCTCCAAATTAGTCTCCTATGGAATGTTTTCCCAAGTCACATCTCTTTTAGAATTATCATGCTGTGTTGCATCACAATAATGGGACAAAAACCTCAATTTGTAATGCACATAAACAAATCTTTTTTCTCATTCTGCATTCAAGTTGTTTCTATTTACACCGTGGATGAAGCTATAGGTGCTCCAAAAGTTCTTTGTAGAAGCGATGTTAACCAATTTATGAAAATATGTGGTAGAGGATCCATACATGTTCCACCATTCGATAGAACTCAACCTATCACAATCTTTGGTTGCATGCAAGTTGCCAAATACTCCATGCTCATTGATGTACTTGCACGATTCACTTCATACTTGATCACGCTCCTCTTCCTTGCATACCAACTTGTCTAATGCAATCATACATCCATTTTTCACCTCTAGATATGTGTGTGGTTTTCTCCTAACCCCACCCCCAGGTGTTTGTTGGGATAATGAAGATGGACAATAATGTTTTGTGGTAAGGACATATGCTAGGGAATGAAGTGGAACATTTAGATTATCCCACCTTTTGACCATATGTTTATTTATGGATATGATCATACAAGATTACATCCCTCAGATCAAAAATGTATTTGACATTTCCTAACATGCTATCCATCTTCTCATGTACCTCCCTAATCATCGATTGATCTATATTTGCAAATCGAATCATACTGTAAATGGTTTTGGTGAATTGTAGAATATACCGAACCTGTTGCCAAAATTGACCATTAATAACTATCTCCTCCACCTCCTGAAAGTCAATTCTATCATATGCAGATGTAGGCTTGTCTTTTATATCCTTCCATGAATCACTCGAGAGAATACTATCCAATGCCTCTCTTACCTTCAAATTGTTCCTGAAGGTGAGATAATAGATAGTAAATATGGTCTTTGCAATATTTAGTAACTCCAACTTGGAGTAATTGCGGAAAATGAAGTGGTCATGGTATGATTGGTAAAAAAATGTATCATCTTCTTCCCTTTCTTGTACAAAGAACCAATCCATCTATAATCATGGTCCTTCATTTTAATGATATCATGCATCAAAAGGTTCATTGTGTGAACTAAACACCTTGAAAAAAATATATTGGGGTACCTATCCCCAATGATTGCTCCTACTACCTTACAATTAGCAGCATTATCAGTGATGACTTGAATGAAATTGTAGGGTCCAATCTGTTGAATGTTTTTAATCAAGGCTTCTTCAATATTAATATTGTTCTTGTAGTGATATAAGTAGTCATGGGATGAAAGGAAGACCGCAGTACTAGAAGACACACCAAGAATATTTATCAATGGCATACTTTTGACATTTGTCCAACCATAAGATATGATTGGTACCCCATGTTGGTTCCAAGCATTTGTAATTTTTTCTAGAGCACCATGGATTTTGGCTCTTTCCTTGTCAAGTCCCAAGGTTCTAACTTTGTCATACCCGTGGCTCTTGTATCCTTTAGGGGCACCATTGATGGGATGTACCATTTCATGCCAATAGGTTGAGCGAATAACATTGAATGGTATACCACATGCATAGGGAAAACTATTTTTTTTTTTGCATCCACATCATCTCTACAACCTTGATCAAAGAAATCTAATAGTTTTCTATGCCCTAAAAATGAAGGCGAGAATCAACTACCAAGAATATTTATCAATGGTATTCCTTTAAAATTTGTCCAACCATTAGATACAATTGATACCCCATGTTGGTTCCAAGCATTGATAATTTTTTCTAGAGCACCATGGATTTTGTCTCTTTCCCTGTCAAGTACCAAGGTTCTATATTTGTCATACTCAGGGATGTTGTATCCTTTAGGGGCATCATTGATGGCTTATATCATTTCATTCCAATAGGGTGAGAAAAGAACATTGAATGGTATACCACATGCATAGAGAAACCTGAAATTTTTTTCATCCACATCATCTCTACAACCTTGGTAAAGGAAATATGATAGTGTTCTATGCCATGGAGATGAAGGAGAGAATCCATTATAATGGGGGATGCAGATTGACTCATGAACATTATTTGCAATGTATTGAGTTCAACCCTTGTTATTTTGGATTTTTTTTGTGGTTCCCCATCTTACCTTTGGTATTTGAGTCTGTCTTTGGGTGGCACTTGCACACAAGTTATGAATCTTATAGTCTTACCTTCATCCCAGTGCATAATCCCACATAGATGCTTTTTCACATAGGTATAGGAACCTTTGTAAGTTTTATGACAATGGTGGCATGTAAATTTTGTGGTTCCACCCCGTTTCCCTCCCCCAATCCTTGCCACATACTTCCAAAAAGGTGTCAAAATATCTTTGGGTTTTTGTGTATCATCACAATCATTTTCATTTTCATCACCCCCTTCCATTTCTTTCTCCTCTCCACCACCATTATAATAAACAATGGAACCAAAATGACATACCACATTGGCATGCCCATTCTGATTGTTGAACCTTGATAACAAATTACTACCTGTAATAGAATGATGGAGAAGAAATGGGAAAGAGTAGGAGAAGAAAACATTCAAATATTCAACATATCTTAATATACTAGTTTACAACATATGGATTTAAAAAAACAAACAAGAATGGGATTAAGAGCCTACCTCTTTAGCTCTCAAATGGTGGTTGAATATGACTATGGAAGCCTACACAATATCCCTTCCAAACTCTGACAAATGGTAGCCTTCAATATTCCTTCGAATCTCTCCAATATCCCTTCAATGTCCCTATAAAATCCTTCAATATTCCTTCAATCTCCTCAGGAACTAGCAAGAATTTCACTCAAAACCATCCTAACAACGATGAGTGAAATCAAAAATAAAATGAGAGAAATGTTATCATGAAATCTAGTACTTGTGCAAATCCTTCACAAGGTTCTTGACTAATGTAACATGTGGAAGTAGTTTCCATTGTCACCTGGAAAAATACTTCTCTATTTTTAGTGAAGGAAAGAGATCCAACACAAGGGAGGCTTCCCTAGAAACCTCAAAGGATCCTATATCAAGTTAAGGCAAGTCTACGACCCTTTGTCTTGGTTGCTTGATCATGCTACTCACAAGTTAAGGTTAGAGGTGATTTTGAGATGGTTTAAATAATTGTGAGTATAGGGAGAGTTTCTAAGATGATTTAAGAGGTCTACCACAGTGAAGGGGTCAACAAAAGGCCACAAAACAGTAGCTACCAAAGAAATAATGATGGTTGTAGAAAAAATTGAATGAAAAATGAATACTTTAGCATATAACAGTTTTACAACATCAACAAGTAAACAATCCTAAATTAATGAAATGCAATGAGAAATATGTGTAAAGCACTAAGTAAGAGACTAGAAAACCATAAACCAATGATCACTTAAAGTAAAGATCATAAAACTATGCTACTAATTGAGTTCAATGTAACAATCCCTAGTGGCTGAAAATGCAATTATTGTAGCAATGACTAAGTCAGAAATGATTCAAAGTAATTAATTCTAGACGTTAGGGTAAGGATGCTAGTAAATCAAGATGTAAATGAAAATTTCCTAAACAAAAACAAATGCATCAACCTCGACTTTCTAACCCTTTTTCGCATATGAGGATGAACCACGAGCTTTTTTGGTGTACATGTAACAACCATTACATAAGTTTAGTACAATGCAGAAGGTATTACATATTTCCATGTTTTCATGTTATATTATTAGATTTTCTATTAATCCATTCATTCTATATTTGATATTGTGAGATGTATTCATTTGTGTTTCCATGTGTGCTTTATTTTCTCAAGAATCTCTAATGGTCCTCAAAATCTAGTACCTAATTTTGAACAATTTCCCAACTTGAATGAAGTATCGTAAACTTTGAACTCCATGTGATTTCTAATCACATCTGCATAACTCTTCTTCCTATTTTGAGTTTCCTTAGAGTTCTCTTTGATTTTTCCAACTTGTGCTTCCATATCCTTGAGAAATTTTGGGCCAAGTATTATTCTATCTACTGGTTTGTCCCTACTCATTGGAGTATTACATCTTTTTCCATATAATTCCTTGAATGGACTCATTACTAATTAGCAATGATTCTTGTCACTTTTGGTATAAGGAAACTCCACTAAATGCATATAATGTTCCCACTGCGATGGCTTTCCTATTTCATACATCTGTAATATGTCCTGAATGAGTTGGTTCACCCTCTTGATCTTCCCATCGTTTTGTTGATGATGTGTTGATGTCAATATTGGGTTTTTAATTCCAACTTAAATGGTTCAATGTAATGTAGAAGAATTAAAACATAGTTTTTCCTCCCCTCTAAGAAGCTCAGAAAAAGGAAAGGTTGGTTATGTGTGTGTACTCATCTGTTGTTTTATACTTTTTAACTTATTTTATAGATGACAAGTTAAGTTGAATTGAAGCCAATGAATGGCATGTCAAGAAAGCCGAAATGTTAGGATATAATACAATAGGGTTTTTGTTGCATTTTTGTAATGTGGGGAAGTAAGTACGTCTTCTCTAATTTTGAGTTATTATTTTACAGGCTACATGGATTTCCATGTACTTGTGTATTCAACAACTAGAAAATGATAAGTAGCAACGTTGTTCATGTTTTTTGGAATATAATTCTTGAATTCAGTGTTTTTTGAAGTTTTATAGTGAGCACTTTATTTTCTATAATTTATTACCGATGGATCATTAGCCTGGCTTCCGGCCTGCAAAATTCCAAACCCATGCTCTATGTTTTCTTTCTATTTCATATTTATGTTGTTTATGGATATACAAAATAAATTAATCTTATTTCATGTTTTTGAAATGATGCATGTAGTAACTTACAATTGTCCTTCATTTATGGTTGTTGGCCTACAAAATGCCAAACTCATTCTCTTCTTTACCTTTCTATTTCATATGTTTGTTGTCTATGACTATACAACATAAACTAGTCTTATTTGAATTTTCTAAATGTTGGTCTGAGACTATTCAAGCCTTTCTTATTGGTGTATATTTTATGGAGGTTTTGTGTTGATGTTTTAACTGTGTTTCTCAACCATTCACTGCACATTGAAAAAAACTATTATATTTAACAAATATACAATTTTTCTGATGGATATTATGTTGACACCTATAACAATCTAGGTGATACTTCTAGTACTAACATTTTTGGCACCATTGTTGGTGAGGAAAATTTTAATATCTTTCCCTGGGTTGTACGATAAGGATACTACTAATTTTGTTGGTGTACATAAATCAATAAACATAGTGACTGCATAGTGCATTTAGTGACTCCAAATTTTAGTTGTGGCTCCCAAGAGAAGGAATATGAGGGATAACCCACAACCACCTCTAGTTACACCTGAATCTAATCTAGAAAAAATCAATAAGAAGGGAAAATCTTTGCAAAGAGCCTCCTCTTCCAAGTCTTCAGGTATTTTTGGAGACCTCCCTGACTATTTTTTTTATACACCAGTTGTTGTTTCTGAGATTTCTCATTTACCTGTAGCTGAAACTCCTGTAAAGTATGAATTATAAGATATTTCTTTTGAATACAAACCTTTTTCTCCTCACTTGAAAGAGGAAAGTTTAGAAATATTTGATTTTCATGCATATCTTGAATTTGTTAAGTGTTTTAGACTTGAAAGTTTAGAAAACTTTCCTTTTGTTATGTTTTTCAACTCCCCATTCATTTAAGTTTCTTGTAACCAAAGAAGAAGGAACCTCACCTTCTATTAAAATCTCATCAAATATACCCAAGTCTAATCCAGCTTCTGTTAAGTCTAAATCTTATTCAACCCATACTCCTCCTTTTTCAAACCCTTATGATATATAGACCTCATTATCATCTGCAAAATCACATGTTACTTCTCCCAAAAGTTAGATTACTCCTTTTCCAAATAAAATGGAATGAGTTAATCCTCCTGAGAACAGAATGGATGCCATTATGGCTACTAGGTATGGACCATTAGTGCTTCCTTAACCCATGAATTCTCTTTGAGTTGGATATTACCTTAATTACATGCCTAAATTTACTGGAGAAGAATGTATTACTATAGAAGAACGTCTTTCTTCCTTTTATAGTTATGAAGATAATATGAGCATTTAAAATGATGTCTCGAAGAGGGTATTTGTGCAAATCCTAGATGGGGAAGCCTGAAAGTGGTTTAGAATTTTATCCCCTAGATCAAGAGTTGGAATTGAGGCCTTGGATGATGCCTTACTAAGGAATTTGGGTGAAAAAAAAGATTTATTGTATTACATTACAAAATTTGGGGGTCTCAAAAGGAAAGAGGGTGAATCTGTGTCAGATTTCTCAAAAATATTTAAAAAGATGTACAATAAAATTCCTATTGAGATTAAGCCCATTGATACCTATGAAAAAATAACTTATGCAACTGCTTTTGACCCATATTTTTTTCTATCGTTGAGAGAAACAAGGTTTGAAACATTGGATCATATGTAATATGCTTCCCTGAAGGTTGAATCAAATATACTAGCAGTAGATAAGTTGAGGGGAAAAACTGACATATTTAGGAGAAAACAGAAAACAAAAGACTCTTCTTCAGATGCTTTAGGTACTAATCCAAAGGTTGATGAGTTGAAGAAGTTGGTCAAGTCATTATCTGTAGAGATGGAAAGGTTATGTCTTGAAGAGAGACAAGCCAATAGAAATCCTGAAGACTTTGGAAACATAAATTAGTTTAGAAGGCTAAACAATACACCTCATATTTTGGAAGGAGATAACAAAAATAGGGATGATTAGAAATTTCAAGCTCATTTACAGAACAATTTTCTTGATGATGAAGAAGGAAACAATGAGGATGAAATCTAGGAAATTCATTGTTTAGGAGATACAAATGCCTCTCCTCATTTAACACATAGTTCTTATGAAGAGTCCTTGATGTGCAATCAATTAGATGATTTATGTCAACGAGAACAAGTCAATCAAGATGAAGCTCAAAACAAGTAGAATCTGAGATAAAAAAAACAAGGATGGAAAATAAAGTGCATCTACTTAGCCTAAAGAGAAAGACACTCCTTTAAAAGTTATCGTTGCACCGAACAAAGAAGTAGGGAACAAAAAATCATCCCATAATCAAAGATCCTGCTGAAGAGGTAAAATAAATCCAAAAGTCCTATTGTTCTTTTAATTTTAAGAATGAAATCCATAAAATCAATATTCTTGTCCCATTCCTTGAATTGATGAAAAATGAAGAATTAAAAAAATCCATCTCAAAAATGTTGCATCCTAAATCTCATTCCCCTTCATCATATTCAGTTAACTTTTAGGATGAGAAGCATGCCCTTATATTAGGACCACTGGTAAAAGACAAAGATGATACTTCTCCTCCATTTTACACTTCTTTGAATGTGCATGAAAAGATTTTGCACAATTGTCTTACAGATTCAGGTGCATCCCATAATCTAATGCCTAAGGCTGTCATGGATGAATTGGGTCTGGAACTCACTAAATATTATCATGACTTATATTCTTTTGATTCATGGAAAGTAAAATGTCTTGGGGTTATTAAAGATCTAGTTGTCACACTTTTCCGATAACCTATGAAAAACATGGTCATGGACATTATAGTGACAGATGCACCTCCCAAATTTGGGATTTTTTTGTATAGATCATGGATCAATAGGTTAGGAGGAACTTTAAAAATGGATATTTATTATGCTACAATACTAGTCTTTTGGGGGTGAGCACATGAGACTCTATAGAGAATCTTGGTTGGCACATATCATAAGTGATGAAAACAACCTGAAAAACCATCACATCTATTTTTTTTATACTAATTTGGGATATAGTATTCTTCATCTTATTGAGTCCCCTCATCCACCCTTACAGATTAAAAATCAGTTATCAGCAAAATGTGAAATAACTAGACATGGTTTTCAATTGTGGAAAATGTATTTTGATGGTGCATATTCCAAGGCTAATGATTGTGTTGTGGTAGTGTTCATTTCTCCTTCTCAAGATGTCACAATTCTGTCCTTCAAGATTGAATTTGAAAAAACAAAAAATATTTCAGAATATGAAGCCTTAGTTTTGGGGCTCATAGCTACAAAGGACATGAAAATTGAGGGACTAACAATATTTGGAGATGCTGAATTGATTGTGCATCAAGTCAGAAATATTTATTAAAAAAAAACATCCTAAAATGAAGGCTTATAGAAATGAGGTTTGGGACCTCATTGATAAATTATTTTCAACCTTTAACATATCTTTTGTTCCCAAATATGCTAGTACACTAGTTGATTCCTTAGTTGTTTCTTCCATCAATTTTAAAATTCGCGTACCTCCCAAACCTAAGTATAATGTTGAGGTAAAATACAAACCTTATATACCTAATAATGTCAAGCAATGAAAGGTTTTTGAAGAACATAAATAACTAAAGATTTTTTTCGAAATAGTGGATGAATGTTTTGCCCTGCATATTGAGAAAGATTCATATGATGATAAAAATATGTATCCTAATAAATTTCTGAACAAAATTGTAGATCATAAAATTGTTCAATTTCCTAAAAATTGCATTTTGAAGGGACTGGTTCCTTTAGAAAGGATATTTGATAATAATGACTTTTTTTTTAATATGAGTAGTTATAAATAAAATTCATACTTGATAGACTGTAATTTAGGTATTGAATAAGATCGCAAATATGTTAAATTTTCGAGTAGTCTATCAGAATATGAGAGAGCTAAATATGTCAAATTGTTGAAAGAATTTTCTGATGTGTTTGCATGGAAGTATGAAGACATGAATACTTATGATACTAGAATAATTGAGAATAGGATACCTTTGAAAAATGACACTAAACCTTTCAGACAAAATCTCAGGAAGATTAATCCAATGTTATTTCAGAAGAATTCAAATGGTATGGAGCATCCTATTTCCATTTTCAGTAGGGACTTGAGAGATGATGAAGTTAGGTATGATATAATGGAGAAGAAAACTTATGGTTTAGTCAAAGCTCTTAAGGATTTCAAGGTGTATGTTCTTCATTAAAAAATCATTGCTTATGTTCCTTCAAGTTCTATTAAAGAAATTCTGATTCAGCCTAATATAGATGGGAAACAAAGCAAGTGGATTGCTAAGATTTTAGAGTTTGATCTAGAGGTGAAGCCCACAAGCTGGTAAAAGGTCAAGGATTAGCTAGGTTTCCAGTTGAATCAAATTTTAAGGCATTAGGAGTGAATTTTATGGGCACTAACTCTGTAAATCAACAGTTTGATATTCAAAACAACAAACTACAAACTAACTCAAAGTTCGAAGAATGTTGTATGTACAAGGACATCATCTATTTCTTACACAATTTGTATCCTCCTACTAGACTTGAGAAGACCAAGGTAAGAGCTATGAAAATTAAAGAAGTCATGTATTGCATTGTTGATTAGATTCTATATTGGAATTATCCTTTAGGGATTATTTTAAGATGTTTATATTCAGAGGAGGAAAAAAAATTATGACTGGATTTCATGGGAGTTTATGTGGAGGTCATAACTTCTAGAGAACCACAACATACAAGATACTCAAAGATGGGTATTTTTGGCCTAACGTTTTCACTGATGTGTGTGCAAATATCAGAACATGTGATAATTGCCAGAAATTTTCAGGTAAATAGAATCTCAATTCTTTACCTTTGAAACCAATTGTGATATCTAGTCCTTTCCAACAATGGGGATTAAACTTTATTGGAGAAATTAATCCATCCTCAAGTGGTAAGAACCGTTGGATTCTGACTGTTATTAATTAACTAAATGGGTAGAATCCATTCCCAATAGGAATGCAACACACAAAGTAATCATTGGTTTCTTGGAAGATTTTCTGTCAATGTTTGGTTTCCCGAATAAAATTGTCACTAATAATGAAACAAATTTCAAAGTTGAGCCCCTAATGAAGTTTTGTGAAAACATCGGTATTCAACGTATCCATTCCACTCCATATTACCCTCAGGGTAATGGCTTAGCAGAATCCTCGAACAAAAGATTAGTAAATATTATCAAAAATTTGTTGGAAAACAAAAAGGAGTCATGGGATTCTAAGTTGAATTTTTCCCTTTGGGAAGACAAAGTAACCACCAAGAGGTCAACTAGTACCACACCATTTCAGCTAGTTTATGGAACATAAGTTGTTTTCCCTTCTTAGTTAGCTTTACTTGTGGAAAAAATTCTTCAATATTAAGAAAGAGAAGTAGATTACATTATCAGAAGGATACATCAACTTGTGGAAGTGAAACAAACCAGATAACAGTTGTTTTACAAAGCATAGAATCATCAACAAAAAATTAAAGAATTTTTTCACAAGAAGGTAAAAAAGGAAGATTTTCAGCTTGGAGACCTGGTAGTCAAGTGGGATGCTTAGAGGAAGGATAAAGGAAACATGGTAAATTCGAATCACTTTGGGTTGGTCATTTAAAAATTTCTTAATGTTTGCAAAATAATACTTTTAAGCTGCAGAATTTGGAGGATGTTAAAATTTCAAGTGACCGAGTGATTGGGAATTTTCTTAAAAAATACATTTTTAGAAAAGCGGTCGGGGTATTTATTTCATTGTAAATACCAATTTGTTTAGTTATTTTTTTTTTTTTTTAAATGACTCATTTTTGAATGGATAAGGAACTGGAACTGCAATATTCTTGGAGCTTCACAGGGAGGTCTCCATCCCTTGTGGAGCCAGATGTTAGCAGATAGGATGTATAGGGGTCAAAAGTTTTAAGATTCTAACTTTGATTCATAGGGTCGGGTTATTAATGGTTTTTTATTCAGGTCTTATGCCCAATAAATAATGTATTAATTGTCTATTGAGTCAAGAAAACTAATCATAGTCCATGTGAGAGTCTTGGTGTCATGATAGTGGATATCATCATTATAAAAAAATGGAAATCGTTGGTGATACATTTTGGTTTAAAGGTCATCATTATAAAGTTTTTTTTCTCAAAAATGTAAACAAAGGGTTTCCATGTCATATCTAGTCGTTTGGGGGTCAAGTCATGTGTCAATTCAACCTACTGCAAACTCTCCTGAAAGTTCGCAGCGAATCAAGAAAAGTACATCATGCACTAATCACATACCATCATATTTTGGAAACATGGAAATTGGTATTTTATTGTTTTTAGAGCCATTTATTCATCACTTTTATTCAATTCGGGTTTAGAAGGACGTTTATCATTTTGAAAAAAAAATTGTTGTAAACTAGTTTAAATTGTGGCACTATGAATTTCTTGTAGCAATTAAAGGTGGATCAACGGCTTCCGAGAATTGTCAGTTTGGTTTATGCAATAATGGTTGAGGTTCATATATACCAGGTACCCTACTTAAATGTTCAAATTTCACTTCTTGAAGGTTGATTATAACCAGACCCTAGTTGCTGCAAACTTTTGTTTCTTTGCAAACTGGGAAATTTAGTTTGTACTGTGAACTCCTTTTTGCTCGGATTAGCTTGCACAATATTTTCTTTCATACTTTTACAGACTTGGTTTTTGTATTCTCTGTCAAATGAATCACTTGCAATTATCATTCAACCATAACTCCATCTGCTTCCCATTCTACGTTGTGAACTGAGTTTGTTGTCTGTGATACAAACCCCTTGCTCTACCTAGTTGATGAAACCCTAGCTAATTGTGCTTTCACTTAGGTCTGAAATTTGTATTTTCTCTCAAAGTGTGTATTCCTTTCATACCCGTCACTTTGAAATCTCTTCTGATAAAAACCTAGACTAAATTCATTTGCTGCAAACTTCATTTATGCGTTGCAAACTGAGAAATTATGCTGTGAATTCTATGTTTTACACAGTTTCCCCGAATTTTTTCTCGATTGAAGTATCATCTAGTTTTGAGTTGTCAGTTTATCCTCTCATCTCCAATTTGCAGTATTTTTCATTCCTGCAGTGTTTCTTTTGCATGAATACTTTTATCAACAAACCCTAAACCGTGAAAAATAGAACCATAAGCCCTAAATTTACTAGTTTTCATCATATAATTTGGTAGCAATTGTTATAAGAAGGGGAAGGGTTTTAAATAAGCTATTATGGATAGTCATCAAGGTAAGAAGGTTCATAAAGGAGGAGAAATTTTAAAGGTTGAGCCCCATGACCTGCAACTTATAATCTCAGAACAATTTTTTTGAGAAGCATTTTAGAGAGTGGGTTGCCTGGTTTTTGGTGAGAAAATGTAAAGAGGACATCTTGAGGTTCCCAAGAATTTTACACTAAATTTCGATGGGATAAATACTAAATTGGGTGCATTGGAGTTTGAGGCTTCAGAGAAGTCTGTTTCTACATCCATAGAGATATATGTTCATGGAGATAGATGGCTTAAGGCCATGTCCTTGAATTATACGTTTTCTAAGGGGTTCTAAAACCTAAATATTAAGGAGATAACCTATCCAAGGGAGTGCCAAGAAATCATATGACGGAGTATTTTGAAAAAATTCTTAGAGTCATTCAGATGTATTTTACTTGTGAAGGTAGGTTCAATATAGTCTATCAATACCATATTAGATTGTTACTACACTTTACTAGGAGAGAGTCCTTGAACCTACCCTTTTATATGTTTAGAATCATTGAAAATATGTCATATAGAGTCCAAGCTAAATATAAGCAGGTGGATAACAATGCTTTTCATTCTAGTCTGATCAAAATGCTAGTTTTATAAGAATTGAAAAAGAACAATATTGATTCAGATACATTCCAAGTTGTATCAGGCTTAGAGCCAAATGTTTCTCATACAACACAGTCAAAGAGATAAACAACTATTTATGCTGAAAATATTGTGCATTCAGAGTCCACTAAAAAAATGAAAATGTCTAAAAAGGATAAGTCCTCTCACTCTACTGATAAAATAAATGAATTTCCTTCATAGCCTCTTGAGGAAAAAACTTCTCCTATGACTGAAACTTCACCTATGGAGACATCCTCTAGCAAATAAAGGAGTTTAAAGGGAAATAAACTTGTATTTTCTCCACTTGTTGTTGCAGAAATTGTTAATCCTAGAAGACCATTCAGAAGATCATAAACAAAGAAACATGTCTATATAGAAGAAGGTACATCCAGAGCATTAACTCAGCCAACAGATGAAACTAATCCTCTTAAAAATCCAATAGAAATCATTGAGATCAAGTCTCCATATGATGACATGGATACCACTTTTAAAAGGCTCAAGAAGAAACTAAAAGAGGCAAGGGATGAGAATGAACAATTGGAGAAGGAAAATATGCATGACAAGATTCATCTTAAAAGAAATATAGATATAGTTGAAGAAACTATTAAAATGGAAAAAGAATGGGTTAATAGATCCATATCTTTGCATAGGAAAATGAAGATGTGTACAGGCTAAATAGATCCAATCAAGATGAAAACAAGAAGTTGAAGGATAAAGTTAAACAGTTGAAGGAACTAAATTCAAAACAAAACCTGGACATGTTAGCATGGTTGGCCACTAGGAGAAGAAGACGAGGCATCATTTTTGCATAAACATAAACGTTTTTCCATGATGTATTTTATTTGCATTCTTATAAACCTTAGGAATGAATTCATCTTAGGCTGTTATTATCATGATCATATGCCTTTTTGCATGTTACTTTATGACTTAGAAGGTTGTAGCAGGTTCTAAAAGGGATTGAAGGTTTTTTGTACAATTTTGATATTAGATGTAATTTTTTGAGGGAAAAGTAACACCTACAGGAAAGTTCACAATGCATGTTGTTGAAGGCACTACGAACTATTTAATTTGACACAATTTGCAGTGCACTTGCTACAAACCTAAAAATTACATGGATTTTGAGTTATTGAAGGATGTCATTTGTTAGAAAAGGTTTGAATATATCCTCAAGAGTTAGTTGGAAATCAAGGGACACTTTCCCCTAGGATATAGCTTAAATTAAGCTACATGCAATGAGTTGGCTACAGTTGCATTCATTGCTTTCAAAAGCTTCCTCAAATATAATAGTTTGTTATATTTTATGTTGATTGCTCATTGCCACGCCTCTCTAAGATGAAGGATCCTATTGTTGAATTTTTTAATTAAAATAATGTACCAAGGCAAGTGTTTCTCTTCCCTAGGCGCCTAAGGGGAGAAATTGCCGAAATTGGGTCTTAATCAAATTAATTTGTGAGATGCAAATTAAAAGATAACTTTATGATTGAAGTGAGGGTGAGTGAAGAGACACCAAATCTCAGCCACTTTCTGATCTAATCTCAACTGTTAGATTAGAAAACTCCTCACCTTCCCTCATGAGGTTGATTAAGGCAAGTGGGCACACCCATTCTTGGGTAAGAGAATAGAGACTCTTGGTGAGATGCCAAGAGGTTCTTGGTGAGATGCCAAGAGAAAAGAAGAAGCCAAGAGGTTCTTGGTGAGATGCCAAGAACAAGAAAGTTGCAGCATTCTTGTTAAGAGAACAAGAGAGAGCAGTTCAAGAGTTGAAGAAATCTTGTTGAGAGTCCAAGAGGCTCTTGGTGAGATGCCTAGAGAAAGAGGAGAAGAGTGAGCAAGAGTCGTGTTGGGAGGGCAAGAGAGTCCTGGGAGGAGGCTAAGAGGTTCTTGGTGAGATGCCAAGAACAAGAAAGTTGCAGCATTCTTGTTGAGAGAACAAGAGAGAGCAAGAGAGAGGTTGAGCTGAGAAAAGAGACAGAATTTGCCGAAG